>JAVTVY010033811.1:0-15226 GCA_036873755.1 Hanleya hanleyi | reverse complement strand
ATACGTTGGTGATTAAATAGAATACATTTTATGCTAATATATTTTCAGATGAAGCCGGCTGTCGATCTGACCTGGAGTCAACAATCGCATGCCGCGGTTATAATTTGGATGTTAGTAGTGTTTAGAATTTTTTTTTAGGAAAATGGAATAAATCCATCCACGATATGGTTCTCAGTACTGCACGGACAAAATCATCATGATATTGAACATATGAATATATTTTATAACTTTTCTCAACTAGATTCTCTGAAAGGCTGAATTAATTTCACTAAACCGTTGAGAAACGGGATTGTACATTTGCTGAGCTTTTCGTCATGATTCTCCGATCAGAATACAATCACAACTTAATACATAGATGATCTAATTTACCGGTTAATTGAAATGTCGATTTCTGTATATTTCCTGAAGTGGATCAGGTTATATTTACTGAGTGTATATTTATAAATTATGGAAAAGCTACAGTCGGGCCAAATCTCAAACCAGAAAGACGATCGGATGCAGGTAAAAGTTTTTCTTTTGAAGAATTAAACATTGTTGAATGACTTGATTTTGAGTCGGCAGTCATATATTGTGAACCAGGAACTTTCAATCATGTGATATTATTGAAATTACCATGCCGTTTATGTGGAATACGAACAACTGAACGGCAGGCAACAAGCTCAAGTGAGTGGTGACGATTTGATACAACAGTGTAAAACGGATATATGAGAATACAGCACTTTATTTTATTACAGGAGCACTACGATAACAATATACAACATAAAACGGCATAAAATAAAAGCATCATACATGCAATTTACTGAGGCATTGTGTACTGGATTTAATTTATCCGAGATTAAAGCTACAAGTTTTCAAATCGGCACATTCAGATGCGGACAAACTGGTCTCATCGATCTTCATTTCCGGGGGAATATCTTCCGCAGAAAATTCAAGGAAGTCTTCATCGTCAAGAGTCGACCAACTGAAACTCAGGGATAGTCTTGGAGTTGTGACACTGGCCATAAGGCAAAACACACCTGCTTATTTAGATAATTAGATAAACTTAAAATGAAAAAGTTTTAACAAAATACACCTATCGTTTAACGCAACATAGACAGGAAATCACACAGTTGACAAACGTCAGTTTTGCTCAACAGGGGACAAAAACAAATTTTGCAATGTGAAGCGCCGACAACAATCATCTCTGCATGTGCTCTGTTTTGTTCAAATATAGTTATCATAAAGACTTACCTCTTTCCCGTTTAGTTAAATATTTTATTGTTAATGAAAATACTTCTTATGAATACCCACGAACTTACCGAAATTCCAGCAATAAAAATTCTTTGGAATTACACCCCGCATTTCTACAATAAGAATCAAAACATCGCTATCGCCATTCCATTACTCTAATTCTAAACAAATTTGAGAAACATTTAAACGGCAATAGGTAAAGTTTCTGAGATGAGAACCTACCAGTAGCTAATTAATATTCAGAACGATATCATACTTCGACCCCATACTTTTAGTAAAATGTTACAGTACCTGTACCGTAATAGATATTTTCATACTTGAAACAAATTGAAACCTGTATTGCCGACTGACACTTGGTTCTCTTGTACAATCCGCTGTTAATTCTACATTCATTTCGTTTCATAGGTCCGGGATATTTATTCAAGTCCTGGATGGTGTGTGTAAAATCATGGACAGTGCAGACCAAAAAGTCTATGGCAGTCCGCTTATCTGTCTAAAGCTTCGTGATACAGGCCATTTTCAGGGTTCAAAACAACAACGTTGACATACCGAACGACTCGAACATGGAATACTCTAATATGTGTATAGTTTTATATTTCCAGAATATTCTTTCAATTCCATGTCAGTTAGGTTTCATAATATAGATCATAGCTAATACTGAACAAAAAGGAAGGAATACGTTCAATGTTTTGGCCTACTTTTACGATGTTATTATGGACGCGAATTTATGGACGTCAGCTCAAAAATGCATGATCTTGCTGAACTTGTCACTCGATCAATATGGTTGACTTCCTCGAATAAAATTAGACGCCTTTATCAGGGTAGAGGAGATTTTCTGACATCATACACTGCCTTTTATGAAAACTATGATGAGACATCAAAGTTAATACACGGTAATAAATACGATCACTACGACCACGGCAAAGCGGTCCGCCATTTTGGATCTCCCGTGAAAATCGGCGCGACATTTAATTTGAACACTCGCGTTTTTCTGGAATTCGCTCGACAAATAATTCGAAAGTAGCCAATTTTTGGAGTGGCGAGTTTCATCACTACATCGCGAATTAATAGGGAAATTACCGTAACTCGATCAGTTATAAACTGTTCTTCCAAGAGGCCCTCCAAAACAAAAGTGTACAAAATATCAATAATATCTATGTGAAATTTGGCAATACAATATATCAACAGCATATAGGTATTCCAATGAGTACTAATTGTGCACCCCTTTTGACTGACCTATATCTGTTCTTTTATGAATACGACTATAGGCAGATGCTTTCAAAAACAGATTATTTCAAAGCCCGTTCCTTGTCATTCACCAAACACTATATAGACGATCTTCTTAATGTGAATAATCGCTAAATAAATGATGCAGTGAAGGATATATATCCACCTCCACTGGATTTGAAGGAAACAACAGATGGCCCCAGTGGCACAATTTTTTTAGACCTATATCCCCATAAAAATGAAGCGGACCTTCTCTCTTGTTGACTTTATGACAAAAAAAAAATAATACAATTTTCGGCATCATGAACTATCTCTATCTGGACAGTAATATAGCATATACATATCTCACCTAGTAGCATTTGCTGGATCCAGTGTAAAATGTGACAATTTTAATCAACATTACAAAACATTATTGCAGAAACTTGTAAAACAGGGCTGTATCATCAAGTGCCTCCACTCGAAGTTTCTGAAATTTGGCGATACATAGGCCTATCACATGCTGATAGCAAAATATGGGCGTAGCGTGCAAGATCTATGGTGGTACGTTTCATAACTTGTATCTAATTCTGCTTAACCCAGGGCTAGGGGCCGTATGAACCTATAGATGTATTTCATACCCAAAGTGTTCATATGAACAGTCACAATCAAAGTGTGACTGAGATACATCATACTCTAGATAACTACTTCACAATGTATATCATATGATCAGTCACAATCAAAGTGTGACTGAGATACATCATACTCTAGATAACGACTTCACAATGTATATCATATGAACAGCCGCAATCAAAGTGACTGAGATACATCATACTCTAGATAACTACTTCACAATGTATATCATATGAACAGTCACAATCAAAGTGTGACTGAGATACATCATACTCTAGATAACTACTTCACAATGTATATCATATGATCAGTCACAATCAAAGTGTGACTGAGATACATCATACTCTAGATAACAACTTCACAATGTATATCATATGATCAGTCACAATCAAAGTGTGACTGAGATACATCATACTCTAGATAACTACTTCACAATGTATATCATATGATCAGTCACAATCAAAGTGTGACTGAGATACATCATACTCTAGACTTTACTTCACAATGTATATCATATGATCAGTCACAATCAAAGTGTGACTGAGATGCATCATACTCTAGATAACGACTTCACAATGTATATCATATGATCAGTCACAATCAAAGTGTGACTGAGATACACATCATACTCTGAATAACTACTTCACAATGTATATCATGATCAGTCACAATCAAAGTGTAGCTGAGATACATCATACTCTAGATAACAACTTCACAATGTATATCATATGATCAGTCACAATCAAAGTGTGACTGAGATACATCATACTCTAGATAACTACTTCACAATGTATATCATATGAACAGTCACAATCAAAGTGTGACTGAGATACATCATACTCTAGATAACTACTTCACAATGTATATCATATGATCAGTCACAATCAAAGTGTGACTGAGATACATCATACTCTAGATAACGACTTCACAATGTATATCATATGATCAGTCACAATCAAAGTGTGACTGAGATACATCATACTCTAGATAACTACTTCACAATGTATATCATATGATCAGTCACAATCAAAGTGTGACTGAGATACATCATACTCTAGATAACAACTTCACAATGTATATCATATGATCAGTCACAATCAAAGTGTGACTGAGATACATCATACTCTAGATAACTACTTCACAATGTATATCATATGATCAGTCACAATCAAAGTGTGACTGAGATACATCACTCTAGATAACTACTTCACAATGTATATCCTTATGATCAGTCACAATCAAAGTGTGACTGAGATACATCATACTCTAGATAACGACTTCACAATGTATATCCTTATGATCAGTCACAATCAAAAATTGACTGAGATACATCATACTCTAGATAACTACTTCACAATGTATATCATATGATCAGTCACAATCAAAGTGTGACTGAGATACATCATACTCTAGATAACAACTTCACAATGTATATCATATGATCAGTCACAATCAAAGTGTGACTGAGATACATCATACTCTAGATAACTACTTCACAATGTATATCATATGATCAGTCACAATCAAAGTGTGACTGAGATACATCATACTCTAGATAACTACTTCACAATGTATATCATATGATCAGTCACAATCAAAGTGTGACTGAGATACATCATACTCTAGATAACGACTTCACAATGTATATCATATGATCAGTCACAATCAAAGTGTGACTGAGATACATCATACTCTAGATAACTACTTCACAATGTATATCATATGATCAGTCACAATCAAAGTGTGACTGAGATACATCATTCTCTAGATGACGACTTTACAATGTATATCATATGATCAGTCACAATCAAAGTGTGACTGAGATACATCATACTCTGAATGGCACAACTTCACAATGTATATCATATGATCAGTCACAATCAAAGTGTGACTGAGATACATCATACTCTAGATAACTACTTCACAATGTATATCATATGATCAGTCACAATCAAAGTGTGACTGAGATACATCATACTCTAGATAACAACTTCACAATGTATATCATATGATCAGTCACAATCAAAGTGTGACTGAGATACATCATATAAATAACAACTTCACAATGTATATCATATGATCAGTCACAATCAAAATTGTGACTGAGATACATCATACTCTAGATAACAACTTCACAATGTATATCATATGATCAGTCACAATCAAAGTGTGACTGAGATACATCATACTCTAGATAACAACTTCACAATGTATATCATATGATCAGTCACAATCCAAAGTGTGACTGAGATACATCATACTCTAAATAACTACTTCACAATGTATATCATATGATCAGTCACAATCAAAGTGTGACTGAGATACATCATACTCTAGATAACTACTTCACAATGTATATCATATGATCAGTCACAATCAAAGTGTGACTGAGATACATCATACTCTAGATAACTACTTCACAATGTATATCATATGATCAGTCACAATCAAAGTGTGACTGAGATACATCATACTCTAGATAACAACTTCACAATGTATATCATATGATCAGTCACAATCAAAGTGTGACTGAGATACATCATACTCTAGATAACAACTTCACAATGTATATCATATGATCAGTCACAATCAAAGTGTGACTGAGATACATCATACTCTAGATAACAACTTCACAATGTATATCATATGAACAGTCACAATCAAAGTGTGACTGAGATACATCATACTCTAGATAACAACTTCACAATGTATATCATATGAACAGTCACAATCAAAGTGTGACTGAGATACATCATACTCTAGATAACTACTTCACAATGTATATCATATGAACAGTCACAATCAAAGTGTGACTGAGATACATCATACTCTAGATAACGACTTCACAATGTATATCATATGATCAGTCACAATCAAAGTGTGACTGAGATACATCATACTCTAGATAACTACTTCACAATGTATATCATATGATCAGTCACAATCAAAGTGTGACTGAGATACATCATACTCTAGATAACAACTTCACAATGTATATCATATGATCAGTCACAATCAAAGTGTGACTGAGATACATCATACTCTAGATAACTACTTCACAATGTATATCATATGATCAGTCACAATCAAAGTGTGACTGAGATACATCATTCTCTAGATGACGACTTTACAATGTATATCATATGATCAGTCACAATCAAAGTGTGACTGAGATACATCATACTCTAGATAACAACTTCACAATGTATATCATATGATCAGTCACAATCAAAGTGTGACTGAGATACATCATACTCTAGATAACAACTTCACAATGTATATCATATGATCAGTCACAATCAAAGTGTGACTGAGATACATCATACTCTAGATAACTACTTCACAATGTATATCATATGAACAGTCACAATCAAAGTGTGACTGAGATACATCATACTCTAGATAACTACTTCACAATGTATATCATATGATCAGTCACAATCAAAGTGTGACTGAGATACATCATACTCTAGATAACTACTTCACAATGTATATCATATGATCAGTCACAATCAAAGTGTGACTGAGATACATCATACTCTAGATAACTACTTCACAATGTATATCATATGATCAGTCACAATCAAAGTGTGACTGAGATACATCATACTCTAGATAACAACTTCACAATGTATATCATATGATCAGTCACAATCAAAGTGTGACTGAGATACATCATACTCTAGATAACTACTTCACAATGTATATCATATGATCAGTCACAATCAAAGTGTGACTGAGATACATCATACTCTAGATAACAACTTCACAATGTATATCATATGATCAGTCACAATCAAAGTGTGACTGAGATACATCATACTCTAGATAACTACTTCACAATGTATATCATATGATCAGTCACAATCAAAGTGTGACTGAGATACATCATACTCTAGATAACTACTTCACAATGTATATCATATGATCAGTCACAATCAAAGTGTGACTGAGATACATCATACTCTAGATAACTACTTCACAATGTATATCATATGATCAGTCACAATCAAAGTGTGACTGAGATACATCATTCTCTAGATGACGACTTTACAATGTATATCATATGATCAGTCACAATCAAAGTGTGACTGAGATACATCATACTCTAGATAACAACTTCACAATGTATATCATATGATCAGTCACAATCAAAGTGTGACTGAGATACATCATACTCTAGATAACTACTTCACAATGTATATCATATGATCAGTCACAATCAAAGTGTGACTGAGATACATCATTCTCTAGATGACGACTTTACAATGTATATCATATGATCAGTCACAATCAAAGTGTGACTGAGATACATCATACTCTAAATAACAACTTCACAATGTATATCATATGATCAGTCACAATCAAAGTGTGACTGAGATACATCATACTCTAGATAACAACTTCACAATGTATATCATATGATCAGTCACAATCAAAGTGTGACTGAGATACATCATACTCTAGATAACAACTTCACAATGTATATCATATGAACAGTCACAATCAAAGTGTGACTGAGATACATCATTCTCTAGATGACGACTTTACAATGTATATCATATGATCAGTCACAATCAAAGTGTGACTGAGATACATCATACTCTAGATAACAACTTCACAATGTATATCATATGGATTAAGAATAGTGATCAGCAATATGGATTTAATATTATTCGAACAGCATGAGATGCCTGGCATCATTGCTTCTGTCTTGCAGGAAATTAGCCTACTTTTATGTATACTATGATTTATTCATTTAATTTGGTGCTATAATATTATTACCGTAAACTGGGGTGTATTTGGACAGTGGGGTGAATTCGGACAAAAGACCAAGAAAAGAACAAAAATTCATTTTTTTAGATTAATTATTAAAGGAGTACTTACCTTATTTTATATATGTTCCTATTACAAAGGTTGGACTCTTAAAGAAATATAACCAACTATTTTACTTTCGTTGGGGGCGATACCCTATTAGTTTTATTACAATTTGTGAAGTCATGTTTCCGCTTTGAAGTCGACGTGGGCGCCGCCATATTGTCTGTGGGATGACGTGACTGATGACGTCAGCATTCAGGACGTCACGGCTAATGCTTGATCCAGGGACGTTCCAACTACGGCATTTGAATTACTCTGGGTTCGAGTTTTAATTCGAGGAAAAAACTGGCGAGGCAAATCTCACGGGGGGAATTCCTAAAAGGAACTTGGTTTAGGTTATCTTCGCCAGCTGAACAATTTCTTCCCAAAGTTCTCAGCTGAGACTTGCCCGATTCAATTTGGACAAAATTTGAAACTGAGCGGTAAACTAAAAGAGCGTCCTCTGAAATTGTCAAGTGATTTCAGTTGAACGACGATGCTTCTAAGTTCATAAATATTTTCATGATTACATTTTAACTACTAAAATCAACTAGAACGTCAGTGAATTTACTGGGTTCCTTCTCCTGCGAATTATCGGCATGACCAGCACGATCAACCTTAAATCTCCATGACGTTGTGACGTTTTTAGATGAGTATAAACTGACTTCCGCTCATCTAAAAACGTCACGCAATGGTGCAATGGCGGCGCCCAGTGCACGCCGTTGCGAGCAACAAATAGTCAATATTTCCTTTATTTCGCATTCTATCAACATAAGTTTTATATAATAAGGCTTGGAATACGATTGCTGATAAATATAGTCACACTCAAAAATAAGGTAAGTACTCCTTTAAGCAAACATTGTTTTTTCTTCTAATATTTTCTTATTCACTGGTAGGTTATTAAACGACATCAGAGATTTTTTCCTGGAAGTTCGAAAACTCAGTACACTTTTTTAAATTTTTGCAAAACTTCTACTGGTCACGAAAGTTCAAAACCCTGGCCATATGTTGGTGGATATTTTTCGAAACATAAGCTTATACTAATTGGAGAGATAAGGGAGCCAAAAAATAAATTAAAACCAGCATCTTTTTTTGAGAAATGTTCAGTTTGTACCTTTGGCTGGAATTCTTCCGGGCAAGCCAAACAAGCCAAACAAAAATGATAAAGATATTTACGTTGTGCCGGTTCCCATTTATTACCTAGAAAATGTTGATATCAGATGGTTATGCTCGAAAAAACATAAATTTCACCAACTCGCTATAAGCCACATACCAACCTAAAGCTGATTATGATACCAGGAGTTATCTGCCTTTGGTCCATTTTTCGAATTTATTCCTAGGCGAAATGAGTCGGAATGGCTCAAACGGTTTTATTTAGTGCCTGGGTGTCCGAATAAGCTTACGCCTCACAGAAGGCATGTTTTCATTCGACGTCGCATAATTTAATAGTGCTTGTCAGAATGGACCCCAACACCTAATTGGGGTGAATTCAGACGATTTTAGATTTAATGAGCTTAATTAATTCTTATCCGATATGGACTAAATTTTAAGAGCTTATACGTGACATGTCATTATCTGTGCTAGGGAGCAGTCCATTGGAGCTATATGCAAGAGGTGGGGAAAAATGACGTCTGATGACCAGGAAGCTACAGGACTCTACAGGAAAGCTTCCGTCGGCACCTCACATTCAGACCCGAAAAACCGTCAAATCCATCTGAATACACCCCATTTTACGGTATATGAATTAAGTCTTTGGATTATGGATGCGGAAATTCTTTAATTGTTTTTTTTTAATTACACCAACAATTCTTTAATGGCCGACAGCTGAATATTGAATGACGGACTTAGACGCTCGTACACAAAAGAACCAGGTATGGTCGGCAAATGGGAGCATGCCCATGGTCCAGAATAGCTGCCCGACTACATCATCTATGGTCTTTCCATTTGCATACACTTCGCCATCCATAAGATGGCTTGCGAATCGTGTGTCGCCATTATTGCGGAGCGATATCCGATAATTCACTGGTAGGTTATCAAACAACATCAGAGTTTTTTTTCTGGAAGTTCGTATACTGTTCGGTCTTCATCCGGCGGAGAACAGACTCGAGAGATCTGATAAATTACAGGCTTTTCATACTACTTCTGAAACCTATATTGTCTGAGCTTACAAAAGATACAGATATGAATAACTTAGGTATCATGGATCCAAGAGGTGTTGTAGATCTGTAATTTTGAACAAGTAGAACAGCACATGACTGGAAAATGGCGGGTTATGTTGGGGTTACATCGGTGGAGTTTAGCTGATTGGCTGACAATGTCTCACATGGTGTGGATTTTGGGGAATTCCCTCATATAGTTGCCGAAAGTGGGCTGAAAATGGATACACACGATCCCAGAGTCAGTCTTACCACGTATAGATGACCCAGATGGTTACAGGTTGTGCCTTGTGGTCTTAAATTGTTTTACCAAACAAAAGAGTATTTGGGACCCCAACGTATCCTACTATCCATGCAAAGTTTCAGTCCTCTTTTTCGATGTTAGTAATTGTATATAACTACGTCAAATACAGAAAGAATAAAAAAATTGTTTTAAAAACCAATCAGGGGAGAAAACTCTTGGTCACACTAAAGGGGGAGATAACGCTGTCTTCCTCAGATTTGAAGCGATACCGCCGACTTCAGCATGGTATTTTCATCGTCGCAGCTCCTATATAACAATAATCGTTTGACATATCTGGAAGCTGGATATCTTATCTAAACGCTTTGCTAAAAAATACCTGAAAGACTGTCCGCAGACCAATGTTGTATCCAATCTAAGCTCGGAGATCGAACAAGAAATCGATTTCCACGCGCGTGCAGCCATCGACTTCCGGTTTGTGAATTCTACTTCCGTTGTTAGGAGAAACGTTTACATCATGGCGGACAGGCTGGAACTTCGAGTGGGAAGAAATATTGCTGGCGTTTTTGACAAAAATGGGTAATTATGTTGTAGAATTTCACATTTTAGCAATGGTGTGTAGTGAAACAATGGTAAAAGCGAAAATAAAAGTGGCATTCCCTTCATTTCTGCTTTGCACGACAGAGTTGGGACAAAGCCAAAATTCACTAAAATAAGCCAAATAAGTGTAAAGAGATCGGGAAACGGTTTTTGTCTGTATAGCCCATAGACCACATGTGGACCGGTAAGAAAATTACGGCTATCAACCTTTCTGATTTTCAAATGACTTGTGTTTGGGGTTCGCTTTGGTGCACTTGTAAATCACTGGATCTACTATTCTCAGTTCTTTATTAATGGAAATTGATTCTTCAGAAATGTGGCCACATTCTCTATAGAGAAATATGGCCACATTTGTCAAATTTGTACATTTCTCGGTGTGTTCACAAAAACCCTGCCAATTGGGATTAGGGCGAAAAGGTTTGGGGGGGGGGAGGCCTCTATAGATATACTTGGATCCAATATGGCCTCCAGTGCCATCCCATATATACATCTCGCAATATTTACCCTTCGATATACAAGGACTGCTACCTGTGGGTGGACTAGGCCGTCGCTCCTACTGTCGCCAAAAATATTTGTCTGTGCCAGATAATCGTTATTTGGCATTGACCATAGGAGTTTCCCCTCAACACTTATTGTGTGTCCCAACTATCTATTGAGAACGTTTTGTTTGATTTTTTGAGAAATATATATTGTTGTGTTCTGAAAATTATGTCACTGGTAAAATGCAAATATTATAGTATTCATTCAAAATATTGGCAAACAACCTCCAGTAGAACTGTCTGTTGAAACATTGTTTGCAATTTAATAATTAATAATAAATAATTATAGCATCTATCATGTATATTTAAAAAATCAAGGTCATGATAAACAACGAATTAAGACAAGTGACAATGGCATTATTTGGTCTTCACTCTTTACTCATTATTGCATGATAAAAAAATTCTAATTGAAGGTCCTGATCAAGGCTGTTGCATTGTGGCCATTTTGCGAAGGCAAATCTGTCACTGGAAATAAGCCTCCACATTTACAGGGTCCAATCTTATGTCATTGGACCTGTCAGAATTTGGAATAGTTTAGGTCGCCAAATGAGTGTCTTCATACTCAATTATTGTTCAATATATGCCCCCAATAGAATGGTCCACCCAACAGATGAGTCGATACGATACAGAATAATTGTAATCTGTTTGTAACATCATGAGTCGGGTTACAGTTTCAATATTTTTTTCACAACATATGTTCTTGTGTTAAAAAATCCACTTTTATGTCACTTTTCATAGAAAAAAAGACTTGTTTTCTCAGCTTCTCTGTATGTTTTCATGCAAAGTGTGCAGGGGGTATTTGGTAGGACCTTTAATGTCGGGGAATACATCTAGGTTTCATATTCATAAATTAAACAATCAATTTTCTTCCTCTATTTTTCAGATTTGATGTTGCTCCATCTAAAGTTCTAAATTAGGTAAAAGAACAATACATCACTTTAGACGGTTTGAATAACACCGGAGCAAAGATGGTGAGCATTCCCGATTGGTCAAAGTTTTCTCGACTCCAGGATGGAACGTCGAGAGAGAAGACGGACAGTCTCATCAACAAATACAACAAACAACGTGAGGACGAGGTCATACGACAGGCAGAAAAATATGGCTACTTTATCACGCCCACAGAAGACTACCTCATCGACAAGTGTGGTCCAACAACGCCACCTCCGCCACCACACAGCAGGAAGTCGCATCACTTTGACGATCCGAGAAAACAGCAAGAAGAGGATGTGGCAAAATTGAAATTTGTGAAATTAACGAATGTCCATCTTAGAAAAATTGGAGACATCTCGTTCTGTATGAATTTGCAAATCTGCATCTTGCACAACAATTTTCTGAGCAAGTTTGATGCTCTGGCAGCCTGCCGACAACTGGTCAAGTTAGATCTCCATAGTAACCAGGTTAGTATGCAGCAAGACCCGTCAAGGTTTTTATTTATTTTTGGCCTTTCCTGAAACTAAACTTCAACATGGCAATTATGTGTTACATCGACAAATGAGATATTACATTGTAATATGTTCCTCATTTGTCGATTTGTGACATTTCGATCATGATGGATTTCGGCATTATATCAGAGCCAATTTTTCTCAGAGCACTGAAATTTTGCACATCATCTGGACATGATTTGTCCATTTTTATAATGAAATTTCATGAAAATCCTGTCAAAACATCATGGTAGGTCAAATTCACCAAATAAAATTTGTCCTGACATTTTGCACGATGAATTATGATGACATAGTGGCCCAACGTTATGTGCTTTGAAAGTATCATGTGAGACATTGGAGATTTTCTTTTATTCTGAATTTCTTGAACTTTGTATAAATTATATGTAGATACATGGAGGTGAAGCTTGACCCCTATACATGTATATTGCCGAAAATCAGCTCTGCTCGAAATGTGAGACGTGCTTATTATCAAGATCAGTGGATCAAGATAGGTGATGTTTGGAAATATACTGGTTTAGTTTGCTTCATTTCAGATGCCTGAAACATGGTATAGATTTGTGAAAGCTGCTTGCAGATATTATAGCACACAGGGTCTAGGCCTACGACTACATGATATACACATGTAAGTTCCCCGCCGGTGAAAACTTTGTGACCAGAGCGGTACAGTACCATGGTGGTGACTACGTCATCACTATTATGTAATAGTACATCACCATAACAGTACCTTGACGGTGCCGGAGCAGACACACAACCACCAACGGAATGCTCTGGTACCGCCATGGTACCGTTACGGTGAAGATATAGTTACCAGTATAGTACCATACCGCTCCAGTACACAATGTTTTCACGAGCGGGGAACTTAGGTGTGTAGGCTGTGGTGGACAGTTAATTTTTTTCCCCGAAATTGAAACCCTCTTCCAGGGTAACACACACCCCCAGCTCTGATACATAATTCTTAATAGACCCTACAAATGTAGACAGTGATACCCCGGAATGGTGTGAACCAGCACATTTCAATGCTTTTCTGCATTTATCACATCAAGGGAGACAAATCTACAGACAGTAATATGAAGGGGAATAACTTTTGTCAATGGTTTCATATAAGTCTGCATATTGATTTCAGTTCTATATTTGTAGAAAGCGACGATAAATCATAATGACTCACTCTATATTTATATCATGTTTATAAATGTTTATCTTCTCTCTCTCTTTTTTCTTTGATGTTTAGATCTCATTAATACCTGGAATTGCATTCTGGGCTAGTATGCAGAAGCTAAAATGGCTCCATCTCCATGACAACCCGCTTGGAAAGTTTGAAATCCTCAACAGCCTGGCCGCCTGCTCCAATCTTGTCACGCTCACCATGTACGACACTCCCATCAGCTTGAAAAAAAACTACCGCCATCATGTTGTTAATAGTATATGGTCCCTCAAGGCCCTCGATCAACATGTCATCTCCGATGAGGAGATCATCGAAGATGCAGAGTTTGGAGGCCGTTTCACCGCCCTCCATCCAGCGCTGAGAATTGAACTGTGCCCCTACACTCCCCAGGTTCGTTCTCATACATTTAACAACTGGCACGGGTTTGAGCCCATGGTGCATGTGTGAAAGTTTGCCAGTTACATGCCGATGGGTGTTCCGGATTCTGCCACCTTTCGGGTTCCCGGTTGTGAAAAGGAATAGGACCCCACCCGTGTGGTTTCCAGGTGTGAAAAGGAATAGGACCTAACATCGTGATATGACTGAGATATATTTGAAAGCCACATTAAATCATATTCACTCACTCTGCCACCTTTCAAAAACCATATGAGTGAAATAACCTCAAGTGCGACATTAACCCCCCCCCGCTCTCATACATGTACTGTTCCTGCACAAATCCTCACTTTAATTTATGTGTCAAACCCAGGAAAGACCAAAGGGGCGTACCAATATCAGAGATTTCCAAATTGCTAGCTGTCTGAGCAGCCCTGATTAGTACTAGTCAAAATTTTACCATGTTTAGGCCGAATAAATTTAATCTGTAGCTTCACAAACACTTAAAACAAAAAAATGAGGAGGGAGTCCAAGTGAGGCTATTCAATATTCTTCTATCACTCAGATCAAATATATCAATCTTTTGTGGTAAACCGATTCAGTAGTTTAATACAATTATCATGAAACCAACAATGTTCATATAAAATACGACACTGACTCAATGTTCAAGAACATTATTTTGGCGAAACCTTGAGAGAGGAATGTTTAAAACAAACAATAAAAAAGTTTTTTTTTATTGCTGTGGCAACCATGATATTTAAAAATGTCGAATTTCCCAAATTGTATCAGTG
>JAVTVY010033810.1:0-13633 GCA_036873755.1 Hanleya hanleyi | reverse complement strand
CCCCCTATAATCAACATAACCAATTAACAACGGTAACGAGCCCCTGTGCTCATCCCCATCTCCATTCACCCTCTCACTATTAACCCACCACAAGCTGGTAGGCACCCTTATACAAGTGTGTACATACCCATGATGTAAGAGGATGAGGCATCCCCACAAGACTGTTGTACCTCCGCACTGTCCCAGCCATTAGGGTAGATAGCAATACCTGCACCAATCAGCAGACCTGGAAATCAAAATATATCAAATTACTATAGCGTTTTATCGAGTCATGTTTATCATAATACGGTAAATTCCCCATTATTTCCCCTTCTAAATAATTCGAAAACATCCGATTTTTTATATGCTGTCAATGAATCGAAAGCCCAATATTTCCAAGATGCCCTTAAAACATTAATCCGAACGCCTTCAATTTTATCACGGAGTCCCTGGCACCAAAGATTTAGCGAATTGTGCGTTAGACTAATGGTCGTGCATTTTCTAACTTCAACTTTACCCTGAAAAGCATCATCGTATATTGGGGAAAATACCATCTGGAGGTGACGCGCTATATGGATAATTCGTGCGAAATTTTTGCCGATATTCTACGAGATGCCATAATAAGCTAATCACGATAAATTCTTTTATATCCAATTATTTTTAGGATGTCACTTTCTTGATAAAGCACAGGTACTAGTGCTGGATGGGTCAGTCCCGTGCGAGACTCGAACCCGCGTCCTCAGAGTTTGGCACCAAATCGCCAGCAGTAAATGCAATGCCCACGATAAATTCTGCCTCTTCAATTTGACACTGATTGACGTTTAGTTCGACCATATGAACAACATGGATCGGTTTTTTGATAGTTTCTACTGTCTGACAAAACCAGGCTTTTCGGCGAGAATAAACCTGATGTTCACGTTTAGCACGCACTGTACCTGGACGTGATGCCATATTTTGTTCAAATGTTACTCTTTATTGTTTAAAATATTGGTTCACGCGGTCGTATGTCAACTTACAAGCGGCATCACTTTAAAGGTGTTCAATCCAGCTAGCATGCAGTGGTATCAGATTTTTCTGAGATTGACATCAGATAAACAAATATAACTCTTCTGAATACTTACTATTCATATAGTCTGATTTGATTATCAGTTAGATTGTATTCTGGTGATTTTAATTTTCAATTGCATGTCGACACATTTCAGGAGAAAATTAAGGATGCTTTATTTGTATAATTCATTACCTTACAACCAATTTCTCACAGTTTGTATTTGTAATAACTGTAGAATTCAGAACTTTGTCGAATATTCAGCGTTATGAATTCTGTACGACCAAGTAAAAACTTACATATAGATTATAATTTGTTCATAAGTCAGAAAATAACGAATATTTAGACCGTATTGACAGCTTTGTGATAATTTGAAATGTTCTGTTTAAGAAAAAAGAAATAATGACTTCTGAAAAAAATATCTGGTATTTCAATAACACTGTGTATCACAAATAAGTATAATTCCTTTCGTTATTTCCAATTTACCCCGTATTAGTGTAAAAATTTATCACATACTGTAGAAATCTGTTTACTGTTGGAAGTTGTACATCTAAACTTCCCGGAAATCTGATTGAATTAACACATCCCTATGTGAAGAATGCTTACTTTGGAATTAAACATGTTAGCACAGTCTGTATCGTACAAACAAAGTAATCCTATGACCTAATACAACACAGAGATTTCAGAGCTTCTAACACTTATTAAGTACCGAATAAGGCCGCTCTAACATAGCACAATGTTTATATTTATTTGTATACGAACGACGGAAACAGAGGACTCGTTTACAGGCCTCCACATATAAAGAAATACATATATGTACAATACTGTATAAAATGAAGGATAACATCACAAAATAAGATAAGAATAAAAAATTTATTACATTTTATTATGGGATATATAATTTGAAGATGACAATAACAAAATATAAAATTATTTAAAATAAATCCAAATAAGCGAACAATATACAACTCAGAGCAGAGAAGACTTGTAAAAGATGGGAAGTGAACAAGGAAAAAGATAATTAAAATGGTGCATACACCTAAAAAGTGGAGAAACATAAAAACATGTATTCAGTGCATGCTGGTCCTAAAACACTGAAAGTGATACAAAACCCTTGATGGTACCATGCAAACAGTGCATTAATTATAGGTGTTGGTAGAGGCAATCATCGTTTGACTTAAACAAAAAGTACTCATTAGAGAATAATAATGACCCCTGGATTTGATAGTGCTGAAAACCTACACAGACAAGATGAGAAACCATTGTCCCATCCATTTACGATGAAAGTCGCGGGACTCACTGGGAGTGGGAAGATCATTTGAATAGACAAGTTATTGCGAGGACTTGATAACAATGTCGAGTCTTGTCCGCAGAGATTCAGTTACTGTTATGACAAATGACAGTCCATATTCGCAGATATGAGTGAGGCAGTGTCAGGTATATATAGAGTTCGCGAAGAATATACCATGCATGAATTCAGGAGATGACGGACACTTCGATCTCAGTATAAAACAAATCATGTAATAGCGGATGACCTTACGACAAAGGCGAAACAGGACACGAGAATTTCAGACTTGATTACAGAAGAATCACACCATGCCAGAGTATCTGTTGTCCTAATACCCCATTTACAAGTATCAACTTTGATAATTAGGTCAGCGAATTTATTCCAAACGACTCAACTACTTTATGACATGTATGAGGAAGCCACCTCTTCGCCTTACAGACATTTATTTTATCGACTTTACACCGAAAACTCGGATATATCAAAGATTGAAGGCAAATGTACTCCGAAGTGTTCCATTGACAAGTCGAGGATCTGAAGTGAATGAAAAGCTGTACAAGCTGAAGATGGTCTGTACACCCGGACAACTCTCAACTCTCAACTTCGTTTAAAGGAGTGAAGAGATGAGGTCCAACAAAGGCAGGGTCAGATCCTGAACGTGACTGGAATTGAGGGGCGTAAAAGGAAATACTTTTCAGACAAAGAGAGCTATTATGAAGAAACGATTCATCGTACAGAGATAGATCAACTTACTAATACCCAAGAGATGTATTGAATATAATGTCTGGAGAGAGAAGTTTATCGATTCCATAGAGGACGAATATTGTGCTGATCTCGATGAGACGTATACACAGTATGTAAGACGAATTGATGAAGATGAATCGAGTGAAATGGCAAAGAAGGACTATATTCCAACAATGGAGGGGGGGGAGGGGGGGATTTGGCTTAATGTCACACTCAAGTTTGTTTCACTCATATGGTGACAGTCAGTTTGGTTGGTGGAGGAAGCTGGAGTACCCGGAGAGAACTCCAACAATGGAAAATATTGTACGTATAAAGTTTTATGAATACGCGATCATGAGATGAAAAATTATTATATTCATAGCGAAATTTTAAAGACGGTCAGCTTAAAAGTGAATACAATACTAACTACGAAGACGCTATCAGATAGCGCATCAAAAAGAGAAAAGACTTATTCGAGAAACTGAGAGGAGAGGATACGAATCGATGATTAGCAAATATGAATGAAAAACTTGTTAATGACAAGTAAACGTGAATTGTGAATATTAGAAAGAATTTTACATGCATAATAACGTTTTCATACATAATGTATGAAAATGAAATACATATATATAAATAAATGCAATGTTATGTATCTACAGGTGTTAAAATGTTTTAGTGTAACTAGTTGAAAAATAAAACTGCTACCACAAGAAAGGGCCACTTCCTTCCTTTTGTTTCTATGCATATGACATGTTTGAATATAATTGAAGCAATGCCTGGTCTGTAAACTCTATAGGTGGGTCCCGAGGGAGGGCAATTCACCATTTATTGATTCAAGCGAATGGCAATGGCATTCATGCAGACCAGAATAAAATGACCGTAGGGCTATCTGGGTGTATTCTTAATTGGTTTCCAAGAGCAACAGACCTGTTAATTATTCCATTATTGATCGAGGCCTGTTATATTGGGGTTTGGCTACTCAAATCACTCTGATCTAACTATACATGAGCATCTTATTTGTATAGAATACAGATTATCAACCATAAACATGTTCTATATCTGGTCGGCATGGTGCATGCAGGCACCAGGTTTGCAGGTTCACTCCAGGCATAACGGAAGAAAATTCACAATTTACATTCTCATTAAGACCAGATATAAAACAAAAACGCTTCCCATCTTACTAATGCTCATTTAAGATGAACGACAAGTCAAGATGGGGGGCGGTTTTTGTATATCTGGTTTTTATCAGATTGGTCCAAAGCATGAAGGAATTCAGTCAGAGTCATTTGAAATATTCCAGCTACATTTCTGCCTTCCAACTCTAAAACCTGGAATTTTTCCTGGAGTTTGTTTTCACATCTGGACATTATGTTACTGATAGTACATAAGGCGAGTAGGACTTCTTTGAGGCTCATAGGTGCTTGTTTGTGATAACAGGACCCTGATCAGTGAAGTTAGGGTCGGTAGAGCAAATTTGTTATATGTATATTTGTTCACATTCAACAAAAGGTAAACTGACTGGCAACCATGACAATGCACTTCATAAAAAGCACAAAAAAAAAAATGGTCATATGTTTGAAAGGAGCAACATCCAAGGATTTAGTTATGAATCAACAAATAAATAAAGTTCTGTATTTATTGCTAATAATGACATGTCAGTTCAATTATAATACACAAATTAAAATAAAATCTCGTATCAAATGAGCTGATAAATGCTTTTTAAGAGGCTATAAGGGGGTAATTTATTTACACGTTAACCACGAACTTTTTTTATTTGGTTCTAAATTTCATTGCACACAGCTCCTTTGCCAAACCCGAGCATAGACAGCATGAAAGACTGTAATCTAATCTATGAGGCAATAAACTATATACTAATGTGTCCGATTATGCCGAAAATAATAGTGTTATTCTTTGTAAAATGCGTTTCGTTCTTGAATTTTTGAAGAGACTGAAGGAGATAACGGAATAGCACCTGACCGTACGGTATTTAAGATGTTTCTCCGACCTTTCAACATTCACTTTTACATTCCACCTGACTATCCCGCTGAAACATCAACATGTCAGGATGGATTCATTCTATCTGAGAGTCCAACTGACAGAAACATGTTCCGTTGATAATCTCTACAGGAAAGACGATTCATCTTTAAGTTGATGGTACAATGGAACTATTTAAACGGTCAAGTCAGATGAGACAGAAGGTTCTCCACAGTTTCAAATATGTCAGCACGATTCTTGAGTACCTCTTCTTCCTGAAGCGTTCTTAATTTCTCGAACGTTTGCAAGGAAAAATGTGAAGAAAAGATTGTTCCTGTCTCTGGCAAGCTTCATCGTCATATATCATCGTACAGCGAAAGTTGCTGATAACGTAGGCCTACATTCTGTTATAGCGATCAAACAAGTGGGCTAAGTTACAGGAGAACAAGTTTTTCATGCAAACTTATATACGATTCATCAAGAAGCTCATTTATGAGCAAACAAATACCTTTAGAACATCCAGATTCGTCTCTCAGCGAGTTATTGTCCGGTGACATGATATATCACAGTACATGCAGCGGTGGTAATGTTTCCTGTCTCAGAGTACGTGGAATCGATCATACTCGTTGAGTCATAAAGTATGTAGGCCTATATATAATAGCATGTTGACACTGATGCTGATGGTTAAACTCTATATATGATGGTAATCGTTCATTTCCAGTTACCAGTAATGAATTATTACATAAAGTGGTTATAGAGCGTCCGACTCACAAGCGGGAGGCCATGGGATCGATCACTAGCCGAGTCATAACAAAGGAATTTGTTGCTTCCTCGCTAAGCGCTCAGCACTAAGTGTAAAAACCAAGGGTTGATTGGTGTTCGGGTATACTGCGATTGAGTGGAATAGCATGTCTGCTTCGGCATGTACCGGTGCTTCAGTGAGACAGTGCGCTATAAAAAAAAAACAAGCTTTTGGGCGGTCACATATAGGCACCATGGCGCATGGTATGATTAAAAATTTTTTGAAATCGACGTTAAATCTTATTCACGTATGCACTCCGGATATTGTCACATAAACGATTATGAGTTGCAGAAATTATCTAATCATATTAATATTATGCAGCCCTTATTTGGGGACACTAGAAAATACGGGCGGTAAAATTCATTATATCTTGATGCGCCATGCATGAGTCAGATTTGAATTAATTTCAGTGGTGTTTGTTTAATACTAGAAGCGCAATACGGCAAACTGGCAAACACAAAATGAAACAGATTGGTAAAAAATGCGTTTCCGGAAATTGTTTCATAACATGAGCTTTGTTAATTAAGATGCCTTTTATCGTTCGTTTTTACATAACAAATGATAGCTGATCCAGAAAAAGTAATGTACATGATTTAATTACATGTTTAAGTTATGTACCTGTATGAGCTGCTTTACTGCTATAACTGTATATTGAAACTATAAATGTCATTTGGGTGGAGCAGTTTAAACATGAACCAATTTTAGGGCAATCATTGTCCTTCACCTGAGTAACACTGACTGTTTATATTTCACAAACTTGTGCAATGTTTGAACATGAATTTAGACATACAAAGGGCCAGTGTTTGAAATAACTCTTTGATGTATAACATCACCTGCAAACTCACTTAAAACGAACTTTACACATTGTGTATATTAGCTATACGTTGTATTTATAACTGTTTACAATATATATAAGGTACAGTATATGCAATTATACGTACAATGTTTATCATGAATACAATGTATAGCTATAATATACACATTGTAAATAATTCTTCATACTATGTATAGAAAAAAAATATACATTGTAATCATCTATACATTACACTATTCAGCAGCTATATACACATTGTAAATAATTATACATACAATGTAACCATGTAATCAATAAAAATTGTGTGGCAACTTTTCTGAATCTTCGCGATCAATACCCGACGTCATAAGCCCAATGAAGCTTTCCCCCTCTTTCAATTTGTCTTTCGTCCAATTATTAATTGACTATTCAACTATCCTGAAATCTGACATCACTTATGTAACACTTTCATTCAATTGTCAACGCACAGGTGCAAGTGTATAGCAAGGTGAAGTATTCCCGACATACCAAATTAAGCGTGTCGGCTTACATACAGGACTTCACCATCAGACTGCTGGTGCAGTGATCCTTGGAGTTTGCAATTAAATTAATGTCTTGTTATATTAGCCATGCCAAGTGACAGGTTACTAGACCTAATGCCTGATGACGTTTTATCCCACTTTCAATGACGTGATGAAGTGTAATCAATTTGATTATCAACCCAGCAAAAAGGTGCCTGTATGTAACCCGAAACATCAAATTTAAGATGTAAAGGATGTTTTCAAGCGGCTTTGTCTGTCCACGGATTTCGCGTTGGCAATTTAATCGATGTCGTGTTACATGCTGGAGGTGGTAGACAAATTATAGCCATGTTATGATTCCCAACTGCCATTTGTCGTACACTGCGTCACGATATAGAAGTGGGATAAAACGTCATCAGGGTTCAGGCCTATTTTATTGTTCTGAATACCATCTAGCATCCTCCAAACAGGGTTGTCTCCCCTTTTGCCATTTCGATCGAGTGTTCTATCTGACACAATGCATGGGAAACAAGCTGATTCGGATTTTGGCCAGTTGACACGGATGGACATTGTATCATGGGATTAAAGGAGGGATAATACGTCATCATGTTTCAGAGTTACTCGAATTGATAATTTCTGTATCATTCGCATAAATCTACAGATAAGTAAACTATAGTTTCGTGCTAAATCGGGCTATACCCTCACTATTCAAACCTCCAATGAACTACTTGGACAAATTCACTCATTCATTTGTATTTCACGTAGAGAGAATTAGGTTAGATAGCTATTCATTCTCCTTTTATACTATAAGTGAAAATCATCAATTGCAGAGTGACAAAGAAAAATATTAGGGTAAAAATTGGTTTGCACTAAATCGCCTAAACATACGATGGATAATTCAACAATATTATTTTTTTATCACTGAATAAATTGCGGGCAAATAGCCCGTTTCACACCGGTCATTTATTCTGGGATTTTTTCAGGATTGGCTGCCTACAAATTGCTAAATTACTAAATAAATGAACAACAATTACAACTTTAGCTATGTTTTTTTTTCATAACTTATTTCGACAGTTGAATTAAATTAAATTCAAATGTACTCTTCACTATAACATCAGTGAACTGTTGATGTTCACATGGCCTGAGACAGGTAAATTAAACGTTCCGTTTCTTGAAGAAAACCTTGAAACTATATGACAGAACATAATTTGAAGTGTATATACATTAGGGTGTTTATGGTATATAAATTCATGCAAAAAGCCGACCTTGTTCAAACATCTGACAATTCTTAATAAAACTGGTTTAGGTACTGAGCAAATCTATGATACTGGTGCTTATACTGGGTGGTCCACAGGTCTGTAAGGGCCACAGAATGATAACACAAGAACCGTTTTATCACTATTATATGATAAAGACGGGAATCTCACTAAAGGAATATAGGACTAGTTACAGGTATATCCAAGGAAATATGAACCGAAACGGGGCAAATGCATTAAAGCCGCCGTCACCCCCTCCCACTCACATCGCCCTGTCACTCTTCATATATGCATCTCCAAAGCCCAGGAAAAACTGCATGACCTCAGCATTTTGAACTTTTAACTATAGAGATGTGATTGAGAGAGATAAAACCACTTGATCTGAATCAATTTGTGATACTTAACAAATTGACGCACACAAAAAAAGGCTTTCAAGAATTTGTCCAGATATTTTCTTACTGCGTTCTATCAACAGAATCTCTGAATACAGTTGACAATGCATTCATTCCCCGTGCTGGGTAACCATTGGGTTGAACTAACAATACCGCTCTCTGACCATACCTTATACCCAGGCATATCAGATACACTACTTGTTCAAGCTGAACGGCTCACTTCTGGTTCATTAAAATTTGTTTCACTCTTCCTATCTTCCTTCCTTCAAAGCAAATTGCGTGGTAGGAGGATTGTTGAGGAAGGTTGGAAGAATGGTGGAAGGAACGAGGAAGGATTATTGATCCATATATCACGTTATATTATCATAACATTCACAACTCTTCTCCATCACTCCTCCTAACTCGCTGGACCAGCCAATCAGAACACTGCTATTTTAGCACTGGCGATGTGAACTGGTTCCAACTGGTTTCAACTGTTGCTTGGGCCTACGGCGAGTCTGCCTTCCATGTTTATGTTGTGTATAGGGCCTGTATATATGGACCCATAAATACAATATATTAATATCTTGGAGGAAGGGAGATAACTCTGTGGTAAAATCATAGAAAGGTATAAAAAAACCATGACGGTGCACATTTGCAAGATACTAAGCTTCTTCCACGTACGTTTAAAAGTTGTCGCTCAAATAGTAGCCGTTATATGAACCAGACAACATATATTGGTATTGATATTGACGATAAAGGGCTATAACTCAGCGAAAAACTAATCGAAACGGGCAAAATACTGGACAAGATACAAAGCATCTTCCATGTAAGTTTCGAAGAAGTCGATCGAGTAATACCCGAGAGATCGCGCGAACAAGTTTGGCCATGACGGACGGGTCAACGGAAGGACGTATAGAAGGACAGACGGAAGGACAAGTGATAACTATATCCCCGTCCGATGAGGGGGGAGGGGCATAACACGAGATTGTCATGAAAAATTTGTCCTTTTGCTTGTATTGTTAGTCATAAAATTGACGGATTATGTTTAATTGAGACTGATAACTTTATGGCATTTATAAGTAGTATCTTTGGCTTGCCTTTGTTTCTTTCTTTGATTAGAGGGAAAAAAGTTTATTGGTCTTAAGTACGGTATTTAATCTTGTTAACTACATCAATTTTTGTTTTGTTATATGACAAATGAGTATAGTCAAGATACATCAGATAGTCCCTATTAGTACACGACCCACTCCCAGATAGCATCTACTGTCAGATAAATAAGAGGCCTATAGTATAGTGATTGCCCTCATCCGTACTGATGAATGAGGCGATCACAACCGGCGACAAACTTTGTACAAACCGCTTCAATAGTAACTGCTGGAAAAATAAAGATGCTAAGATGGCATGCTTTTAGTATTGTACCTGTCTCGTTCAGGCGTAATTCAGTGAACATTATAAATACAAGGTTTATTAATAGAGCCGTTTGGGACAAACTTCGCGTCGCGAGTGCTGCACGTTTTCCCCCTGGTATTATAGAGTCAGCTATTGTAGAGAGGTATAATTAACAGATTTTATCAGGTCAGATTTTATTTGGCTTGTACAGAGGTGAAGTTTGCAGGTCATAAACAGGTATACGAAAAATATACACGCAAAGTGCAATCACTGTGTAGTGTATAGTCTATGACATTGGGGGATATAAGAGGGAGTATGGAATGACTTGACATCGAAACCATGAACTATATACAAATTATTAAATTTGTTCTGAAGTGAAATGTTATTTGAAGAAATACATGAAGATATATTTGAAGAACTACGACCGCCAAGATACGCATCATTATTCCCATGTGTCTTCGCCAAACTTGATTTGACTGAGCGCGATTGATACATGACATGTGGATGGATGAATGGAAGGACTTGGGTGCTCCATGATCACATCGTAGTTTGAAATAATTTCAGCGTTCCTGTTGACGTGTATTCATTGACAAGCATTGGAATCATTTAACAATTAGTTGACATGGATTTTACATTTTTGAAGCCTCATTGGTGAATCCTTCAAATTTAAATAACTACAAATATAAAATAATCTATAAAATTATCTCTAAAATAAAATATCATCCGATGACCTACGCTGATAATTCAAACACTGTTTCCCACCATGAGATGATTTCATTTTTTAAAGTAAAAATCTTCGATCTACTTTTTCCCAGCAAATTCTTTGAGTGCCCCTATCCCTACAGTTTTCAAAATTCCTCGCGATAACGTCGGTCTCTTATCAGCAAAGGCGAAATATTACGTTGGGATCGTCAATAAAAGGAGAAATAATTACTGCGTCGCCATCGCCAGTTGAGTCTGAAAGTACTTTTTGCCGGGACAAGGGTGCCAACGCGAGTAGTATATAAGCAGCAAATTGACCCTTATTGACCTTTGTGCACTTAAAAGGCACCAATTTCACATCTGTGACGTCACTTCCGGTTCCGGTCACGTGACCGGAAGTTACCTTTGACCCCTGCTCATGCGCACAATACCGGATACAAATGGTGCGCAGGGGTCAAAGATCACTTCGGAAGTGACGTCACAGAGGTGAAATTGGTGCCTTTTAGAGCACAAAGGTCAATAAGGGTCAATCTGCTGTTTCACGTGCACGGAACCGGAAGTGACGTCACAGAGGTCATATGCAAATTTCTTGAGGTCAAGGGGCCTCAATTTCCCCATTTACTTGGAGCAGATCACGAAACCTGGCGATTAACACGAGGGTCAAGGTCAATTGGTGTCAATTTGCTCTTTAAGTGCACAAAGGGTAAGAGACATGAAGATAACCTTACGGATAATAATGGTGCGAAGAGGTCAAAGGTCACTTCCGGTCATGTGACAGGACTCAGAGGTCAAAGGCCAAGGGGCCTCAATTTTCCACTACTCTGATCCAATCAGAAGCCGCCATTTGGCGCTGCATCTGTCATATTGGTTCTCGTCCTTTAGGTGAATTCTCGGCTGCTCTTATCCAATCAGAAGTCGCCATTTCAGAAAGTCTTCGGCCAGGGTCGGTCTTGACCTAATTGTCGTCGGGTAGGCCAGGATACCGTTGAGGCAACATATACTGAAACACTTGTTTGCGCATTCTGATCGCATTTTCCAGGGCCTCGGTGGGTGGTAGCGCCAAATCCTCCCCCAAGTGACTCTTGGTCATCATGATGGACCTATGCGTGGGGTCGCCTTTCATTTCAAACGTTAGCAGACTATACCGTTCATACATGGCCATGACTGTTTTGCTGATGCAGGGGCGCATTTGGGTGTACGCATGTTGTAAATTATCCTGCCCGGCGTCTTCGATCGCCGCAGCATTGGTACTAATAGCTTCATGCACAATACGATCCCATAAGGTAGGTTTTTGTCTCACTTCCCTGGGATGTAGGCTGACTATCTGAGGTCAAACTCTCCTTATCAGTAGATAGACTCTCAATACACTCTGTTTCGGTATCAGTCGGTGGACTCTCAGCATTCTCTGTATCAGCACCCGCCTCACCTCAGTGGACTCCTCGGAGTCTTCAATCCCATGTATATTCTTCTGGTGTCGCATCATATCGTAATGTCTGGTGAACGTGCGTTCGCACTCAGAGCATGTATAACCGATGTTGATGATTGAATGTCGACTGTGCGCGTTTTTGGAATACGTTTGCTTTTATAGACAGTAACGCCCGCCAACGCCCAGCTCAACGCTTCAAAGCCCTGGTGAAATAACTCAGAAGATATTCCATACACATTCCATGGAATTGACACTAATTCATCGAAATGCGATGACGCCCGTCTCAACACCTTAACGGCCTATCACAACGCCTTATGCATTGTCGATCATCCATGGACGGACATCATCATGTTGAAGGTTGAAGAAGATAATTTCCCGTCTCCAGCTGCGCCACCATAAAGGTTTGAAATGCCTCCTGCAGGGTCAGAAGATTCTGGGCACGGGTAGTTTTGTTGGTATCCTCTTAGGTTACTATCTGTTTCTTATGCAGTCGGAGACATACCCGTGTCATCCATTGGATGTCATCTATGATGATGACAACGCATGCGTTGGTACTGAGAGGCCTCGTTGGTCTTACCTTGGGCTGTATCAATAATAGCATCGACTTGGACGTTGACTCGACGTAACGCTTCGGCTAGAACATTCCCTTTGTCGGGTTCAAAGTTTACATCAGGCAACGTGGACTCTGTGGTGCTCATGGTGAAATAAGGAAGATGGTGCCGTGTGGGCTATTCATAAGTCAACTGTGGACGCTTTGATCTTAATGATGCGTTCAAACAGGTGCTTCTTTTGTGCTATTGCAATGCCATACGCCGCTTTCCAGTTCATGCCCGAGGTTTTCAACATCGACGCTGTTCTTTCGATTTCCATATGGACCGGGTCCTTGTCCAGCAATTTGATATGGGTCACGAGGTCGGCATACTGCTGACGTAAAGCCTGTCGTACTCTGGGTGCCAATGTGTTATGGGCTAAAATTGCGGCTTCCTCTTCCCTTTGTGGTGAAACTTGTTTTCTGTGGCCCCCAACGTCTCGCCCATCACGGCGTTCATACTTTCTTTGAACAAATCCTTCTATAGCCTCGAGTTCACGTTGTTTTCATTTCCTTGTACGGGTTTGGGTTGGTCCTTCTCGGTTGGGTGATATTCCGGGACTGATGGTATGCTGTATGGGAGGTGGGTTGCTGCTGCTGTACGGGTGCTGCCAGGTGTGGTCTCGGTGGATGGTGTAGGAGTGATGATCTCTCGACGGGTAACAGGTGGATCGTCAACCGGCGATCTTCGGGGATATGTCTACGAACAGGTAGCCGAACGGAC
This sequence comes from Hanleya hanleyi, assembly GCA_036873755.1. Taxonomy (NCBI): domain Eukaryota; kingdom Metazoa; phylum Mollusca; class Polyplacophora; order Lepidopleurida; family Hanleyidae; genus Hanleya; species Hanleya hanleyi. The sequence continues at coordinate 51 of JAVTVY010033810.1, read as the reverse complement.
GACTTGTCGCTCCGTGAAACGCCTGCATGAAATGGTCGATGTTCTGAGGAT
>JAVTVY010033809.1:0-15354 GCA_036873755.1 Hanleya hanleyi | reverse complement strand
TACTGGGCTGGTTTTATTTCCAAGGCTTTGAGGTGTCCCAATTGAACGGCTGGATTCGGTTTCACTTTTCGGACATACAGGACTGCCTTTTGGATGACAATCTTATAGTCAGCTGCATGCCCCTCTACGTTAGTGGCCATCAAGGCGAAGGTCGGAGGCGCCCGTATCAGTCGGATTTTGATGGGGATCTTGTTCAGCAGGTATCGGTCTTTTTTTTCTCTTGAAATATAAATAATTTATTCACATGAAATCACTACACTATGTACAGAAATTTACAACACAGTCCAAGTTAAAATAATATTATCACAGTGAGGCAAGGACTACGTTGAATACCACGTATTACATAATACAGGAATTAAAACATATAACGTAGTTTATCCTTCTGTATAATGCAAAATGCATCGTTTCGACACCAAGTCTTGATGAACATTTTTCGATTCAATCTAACAAAATCCACTTGAATTCTAGTTTTTATCATGGCCCTGGCTCCCATAACAATATTAGCCGCTTTTCGGTCTTTCTTTTGAAAGATAATTTCATTTCTGGTGCACCAGATACAGAATACCAGAACATTAACCAAATAAATATACACGGGAGCTTCCTCTTTCGAGACGTGAACTCCAAACATTTTTAGGACAAGGTGTTTCCTCTCTAAGTTGGGATAGAATCCTCCATACATTAAAAATAACTGCTGAAATTCACCAAACACTTCCTTTACAATAACACATTCAGTGAACAAATGCACATGTGTTTCACAAGCTGAACAGAACACACACATATCGTCAACGACAATGTTTCTTCTCAATAGACGTTCTTTCACTGGAAGAATATCGTGTACATGTTTGAAGCAAAAATTAACCAAATTGTGGTCTAAAAACGGGTGAAACACCTTACTCCATATGTTTCCCCATGGCAGCTGTGTAGCGGAGTGTACAACACGCGGCAATTCAATAACCTTATTAACAAACACTCTATAGATGAACTTCGTGTTACAAATATTTGCGGGTAACAGTTGGCCATGGTAAAATTCTTTCCAGGCGTGCAAGACAAAACTATAAAATGGAGGTGCCCTCTCTGCATGCGGGATGTTAACTCTTCCGAAAACGGGACAAACTTGTCTTGAGGAGAGACCTATCCAATAAATACCGTTCTTGCATGAACATGTCTGCGTGCAGTCGACCAATGAGATTCACCGAGACGCCGTTCGCGGTCAAAGCCTTACGTTTGCTATATCCCGTATTGTCGTTCTCTGCGCCCATGTGCTCGGCTTTGTCCTGGTAGAATAAAGCGGCTGTCAGTTGAGATTTTTTAGCCTCTCGCCCATGCGACAACAGCGTCTCGATGTAGGCTCGATAGGGGTACGTGTTGGTCGAGTCACTGATGAGTTTGTCGCTGAGAAATATATCCACCTGTTGAAACATCGAGTGCAGCCAGAGATTCGTCGGGCCCACCGTTGCTTGGTCCACGATTCTGGAGTCATCTCCATTGACGATCTTGGCTTTCACATACAAATATGTATGGGCTAAATCCACATAGGCCGTATTTGCATTACTGATGGTGAACTCGATGGGCCCTGTTGCGTTGATGCTGGAGAGCGGGAGATGCTCCACCCATAATCCTTGTTCGGCACTGGTCTGTGTGGGTGGGACGGTCCACAAATCAAATTCACTGTTGGTGGAGGGGCAGGACTCTGCGTGGATCAAGGACATGTTTTAAGAAAAGATATCTTGGGTCTTCGATGTGCGTCGTCTCGGTGGTGCAGGTCTTTTATTCCCTACGGTGCGTTGTGCTTTGGCCACCAAGACGCCTCCTGCTTCTTTGGCCCGCCGTTTCAAGGCTTCTTTGGGTGCCGTACCCCCCAAGACATCACCGGCGACTTGCAGTCCACTGCGTACCGCTTGTTTGCCGATTGCTTTCACCCAACGCGTCACCAAGGGCAGCAACGTTTTGACGATGCTTCCGAGTATGTTCCCCAGTCCATGTCCTCGTTGCATGCGTGCACCACTAAAGACCGGAAGGCCACCGCCGGCCTGTTGGGCATAATAGTCCATATAGCTGCGTGCATCGCACTCGTAAGGCACCTTCATTATACAAAGTGGGGAGCACGTGCTTGTCGAAAATGAAGTGTCAGCACCACTTTCCCGCGTTCGAATGCCACCGGTCGTCCCGTGTCATCTCTTATATCCACCGTGATTCTTGAAGGGATAGTCTTTGATGGGTCTTGAAGTATTCGTGACCTCCCGTAGACCCTTATAATGCAACAGTCTTGACAGCCCACCCATGAACTCCTTGGGAGTATCGTATTGGCCTTCGGAGAGGGCGAGTCGGATGTCTTTTCCTTCGTAGGTCACCTCGTACCACACTTCATTGGCTCGCACGTTGTACCACGAGTAAGGGTATTGGATATCCACGAGGCCACATTCCCACCGCCCAGGTAAATGCAACGGTTGCGGTAACTGGGTGACGTACTTGGCCAAGGTGTTGTCGGGAAACACATCCAGCGAACTGTTACTGGATAGGGTGAGGTAAAACATGGCGACTGAGCTGTCCTGCTGCTGCTGTTGGTTTTAATAGGTGTTCCAGGCCTTGGGCGGTTGTGTCCGGCGTCGTGTTCGTCGCGTTGACTTGCTACGTGTCACGGCTCTGGAGATGTGGGGTGTCCTGATCAAGGATGGTTTTTTAAAGGTCTGAAAAGAATGTGCCCGTTTTGTGGTGGTGTTTTGGGGGGTGACTCCGGTTCCCTTTCGGATTCCCAAGAAGGTAGTGGACCACTCGGCGATTGCTGGGTTCGCTGCATAAAGGCCCAGCGGTGGGGGTTCCCCACCAATTCCTGTGGTGCATGCATGTCTTTCAAGCCTTGAGCGAAGACCTCCCATCCTCGAGGATCCGTGTACGACCTGTGTTTACGCATTAGGTCATTCACTAAATCCGTCATGTGGGTACCGGGAACCACCTGATTCTGTACCATTAGTTCGCCTTTATCATTCCAAGTCATGTTAGGATTCTGTTTCATCCGTTGTAATACCAGGCCAGCTTGTTTCTTGAACGATGCAGGTACGCTCTTCAGCACTTCGTCTTCCACCCACTGTGGGGCTGTGGGTGGTACCCCTGGTAATGGCGGCTGTTGGAGCGGTGCTGAGGTCGGCGGTGTGTCACGTGGTGGTGGTGGTGGTGGTGGGGTAGAGAGGGTTTTGTATTGGTCCATGAACGTCATGTACCGTTGAAGCGTCTCATTGTACCGTTGTACTTTCTCACTGTCGCTTAACCCCGGTCTCTGTAAGATCTGTTGCATCTCTCCATCGAGGGTGTTTATGGTCTTTACCGTAGGTGGGACAGGGTAGGGCGATTGGAGGTTTTGAAGGAATCGTGGTTCGACGAGGACCATATTTTTCGTGTGGTTCATTGTCGGCCGAAGAGTCCACCCAATACTGGACCCAACACGGAAGCGGCCAACGGTGCTAAGATGGTCCCGAGAAAGCCGCCTTTCTGTAACACCTTTTTCTTTTGTGTTTGAGGGACCCGCTTCTGGACTAGGGTTCGGAGACCTGTCTTATGCTTGGCCAACTTGGTCTTCTGAGCCGGAGTCAGTGGTACGTTGCCTTTTAACAGGTTGTACCCGATCTCGCACAGACAGCGTACAAGGTCAGGGTCCGCACCGCGTACAATGGTTCGGACTAACTCGGTGGGGCCGTCTTCAATACACGGAGCGTGGGAGCGTGCTTCCGTACTCGCGCAGACATCCTGTACAACTAATGCTAGAACCCACAACGCTGCCCTTTTTATCCACCTCACAGACAAAGTCAACCCTGCTGTGGTATTCATTCTTTTTATTATTCCCATCATCAAACACACAAACCCCAGCTGGGGGCGCCACTGTGGGTGTGTTTACATTATTTTTGCATGTACACGTGGTGGGTCTCTCCGGGAAAGATGCCGGTCCGTAGTCGAAGGTGGTCGGGGGTGGCTTGCTTGAGGTCGAAGAGCATATACCCGTGCTGAGGGGTTGTGGCATCTTTAAAGGCTTCCAACGCAAACGGTGTGCGGCCGGGATACATCTGTCTCGCCAGGTGCAGCAGTTGAGTGGTATCTCTCGGGTTTTTGAAGACTACCAGGTAGTGGGCATTTAAGATGATGTTCCGATGTTCTTTGTTTTTACTGAACAGATTCTGCACAATGTAGATGATGCTGATCCGTCGATGGTGGCTGCCTTTGGTAAAGAGTTGGGTGACCCGCGCACCCGTCTCCGCCATGAGATCATCCAGAACCACCAAGGTGTCGAGTTCCAAATCGGCCAGGTTAGGTAGGCCTTCCACGAACGTGATATGGGGCATTGCTGCATACGCTGCCTGCCTTTCTCCGTAACACCACACGACTCGGCCAATGGGTGGGGTGATCATGCTGTCGGCGTGTTGAAGGAGCTTCCGGACGAAGTGCGTTTTGCCGGAGCCCGTCGGTCCTGCGATGACGCAAGTGAAGGGATGCTGCCACCGAGGGTCCATGGTTTGAGGTGTATCCGCTGTCGTGGTAACACGCTCTTGTAAATTTCGTACTAGTGAACTGGAGTGGTGGTGGTGGGTACAACGTCGGTCGTCGTTGTCTGTTCACTGCGAGTGATGATGGTGGTGGTGGGTACAACGTCGGTCGTCGTTGTCTGTTTACTGTGAGGGATGAAATCCGGTGGGTTTTCAGACTTAGTGGGTGTACATGGTGTAGATGTTGACTCTATACTTGGTGTGGAGCTCGACGTGGCTTGTACACGGGGTGTGGTGGTGAATGGGCTCGATACGGGGTTGACTGGTGCTATCTGTAGACTAGTTTCACTGATGGCTGTTGTTCTCAGTTGGTTAAGTAGCGTGCTGACATAGGCTACGTCGTGGGGTGTCCTGATCAAGGATGGTTTTTTAAAGGTCTGAAAAGAATGTGCCCGTTTTGTGGTGGTGTTTTGGGGGGTGACTCCGGTTCCCTTTCGGATTCCCAAGAAGGTAGTGGGCCACTCGGCGATTGCTGGGTTCGCTGCATAAAGGCCCAGCGGTGGGGGTTCCCCACCAATTCCTGTGGTGCATGCATGTCTTTCAAGCCTTGAGCGAAGACCTCCCATCCTCGAGGATCCGTGTACGACCTGTGTTTACGCATTAGGTCATTCACTAAATCCGTCATGTGGGTGCCGGGAACCACCTGGTAGCGTCGTTGTCTGTTCACTGCGAGTGATGATGGTGGTGGTGGGTACAACGTCGGTCGTCGTTGTCTGTTCACTGTGAGGGATGAAATCCGGTGGGTTTTCAGACTTAGTGGGTGTACATGGTGTAGATGTTGACTCTATACTTGGTGTGGAGCTCGACGTGGCTTGTACACGGGGTGTGGTGGTGAATGGGCTCGATACGGGGTTGACTGGTGCTATCTGTAGACTAGTTTCACTGATGGCTGTTGTTCTCAGTTGGTTAAGTAGCGTGCTGACATAGGCTACGTCGTAAAACACACCTCCGTACAACACACTCAGCAGGGTTAGCACTATCACCACAAAGCCCACTTGCGCTTTGCGCGTTTTGGGAGACGCTGTGTTCAGAGGCAGCTGCTGTTTGTCCATAGCACTGTGGTCGGACGTGGAATGAAGGATGACGGTAGTGATGTCTGGCTTTATAGTCGTTTCACCTGATTGGCAGCGACCCAGGAATTGAAGGAACTGGGCCAGCCTTCCCATTTGACGAAATGAAACAGTTTGCCACGTCGACGTTCCGTTTTCAAAATCTGCTCCACCGTGTAGTAGTCTTACTGTGTTTTTACGACAGGCTGTAATTCCATCTCGTAAAACGTCCCTAGCAACGGTTCCCCTTGAAGATCTTCCAGTTCATAGACTCGCTGCTGTTGGGGTAGGCGCCGTTTAATCAGGAAGTGCTCATCGCTCCAGCTGGGCAAGTAACTTTTCTCAAATTGACCTTTGACTTTACTGATCCGGACAGAGTCCCCGACCTTGTACACCGCCTTCGGCGTTCGCTGCGATGGCCTGGGGTACAAGACACGCCGGACTTGGGCTTCATTGCGTTGGGTCACGGTAATGGGGGCTCTCTCTATACTCCGATGATAGGCTCGGTTGTAACCGCTCACAAGTTTCGGGAGAACATCGATGTACCGCCTTGTATTCTTATAGGTAAAATATTTATACATGTGGCCTTTGAATGTCCTGTTGAACCTTTCCACCACGGAAGCCTTGGTCTCGTTGTACGTATGGAAGAAAAACACCTTCTGGGCTCTCAGAAACTGTTGGAACGGTCTGTTGAGGAATTCCGTGCCTTCGTCGGTTTGCAAATACAAAGGTTTGCGCCCGGTCTTGAAGATGTCTTTGAACGCCGCTATGAGATTCGCCACCGTTTTCGTCCGGATGGGTACCACCCACGCATACTTGGATAGGATATCGATGCACGTCAAGATATACCGATTCCCATCGTTGTGTTTGGCAAAGGCGCTCATATCGACCAAATCCGCTTGCCACTGGGCATCTATTCCTGGTGACAAATGATGATGGACCCTGGCTCTATCGTTTATTTATAACGGGTATATCTTGGGCCGGAGTTTCTTTCTGATTTTCTTCGTTGGATTCCACAGTGTCCATGGTAAATGACCAGTCCAACTCGTCTGATGACCGCTTGATAAGCACTTGATCCACATCTACCACGGCATCTTCCAATGCAGACCATAGATCAGGGTGAAGGGTAAAATGCACTGTACCCCCATCTAGCCGAGCCAATTGAGCAAAGAAAGGGCCGCGTCGGATGTACACATCGTGACACAAGTGGATGAGGTCGCCGTCCAGTTCACCAGACAACACCCGTTTGAATTTGGTCCAGCCCTCCCGGGACAGACGAATGTGGGCCGGGCACAGTTGTGTAGGGTCCGCATCACAGATGTCTCCCACCTCCTCCATTATATGGACCGTATCCGCATAAACGTGCTGGAAAACCAAGTGGGTGTACTTGGTGTAGATGTTGACTGTATACTTGGTGTGGAGCTCGACGTGGCTTGTACACGGGGTGTGGTGGTGACTGGGCTCGATACGGGGTTGACTGGTGCCATCTGTAGACTGGTTTCACTGATGGCTGGTGTTCTCAGTTGGTTAAGTAGCGTGCTGACATAGGCTACGTCGTAAAACACACCTCCGTACAACACACTCAGCAGGGTTAGCACTATCACCACAAAGCCCACTTGCGCTTTGCGCGTTTTGGGAGACGCTGTGTTCAGAGGCAGCTGCTGTTTGTCCATAGCACTGTGGTCGGTCGTGGAATGAAGGATGACGGTAGTGGTGTCTGGCTTTATAGTCGTTTCACCTGGTTGGCAGCGACCCAGGAATTGAAGGAACTGGGCCAGCCTTCCCATTTGACGAAATGAAACAGTTTGCCACGTCGACGTTCCGTTTTCAAAATCTGCTCCACCGTGTAGTAGTCTTGCTGTGTTTTTACGACAGGCTGTAATTCTATCTCGTAAAACGTCCCTAGCAACGGTTCCCCTTGAAGATCTTCCAGTTCATAGACTCGCTGCTGTTAGGGTAGGCGCCGTTTAATCAGGAAGTGCTCATCGCTCCAGTTGGGCAAGTAACTTTTCTCAAATTGACCTTTGACTTTACTGATCCGGGCAGGGTCCCCGACCTTGTACACCGCCTTCGGCGTTCGCTGCGATGGCCTGGGGTACAAGACACGCCGGACTTGGGCTTCATTGCGTTGGGTCACGGTAATGGGGGCTCTCTCTATACTCCGATGATAGGCTCGATTGTAACCACTCACAAGTTTCGGGAGAACATCGATGTACGCCTTGTATTCTTATAGGTGAAATATTTATACATGCGGCCTTTGAATGTCCTGTTGAACCTTTCCACCACGGAAGCCTTGGTCTCGTTGTACGTATGGAAGAAAACACCTTCTGGGCTTTCAGAAACTGTTGGAACGGTCTGTTGAGGAATTCCGTGCCTTCGTCGGTTTGCAAATACAAAGGTTTGCGCCCGGTCTTGAAGATGTCTTTGAACGCCGCTATGAGATTCGCCCCCGTTTTCGTCCGGATGGGTACCACCCATTCATACTTGGATAGGATATCGATGCACGTCAAGATATACCGATTCCCATCGTTGTGTTTGGCAAAGGCGCTCATATCGACCAAATCCGCTTGCCACTGGGCATCTATTCCTCCAGTTTCCGTAGAAAATGGCGACGGACAGCTCGATGTAAGGTATAGGTGTCTTGTTTTCTTAACCAATCTCGGACTTGGGCACGTTGTATCCCCTGGGGTTTGGCCGCTCGATAGAGAGCCGACAATGCACTATAGGCCGCCGGACTGTCGGGACTGTAGTATAAGTTATCCAACACCTTCTCCCAGCGCTTCATGGTGACAAATGATGATGGACCCTGGCTCTATCGTTTATTTATAACGGGTATATCTTGGGCCGGAGTTTCTTTCTGATTTTCTTCGTTGGCTTTCCACAGTGTCCATGGTAAATGACCAGTCCAACTCGTCTGATGACCGCTTGATAAGCACTTGATCCACATCTACCACGGCATCTTCCAATGCAGACCATAGATCAGGGTGAAGGGTAAAATGCACTGTACCCCCATCTAGCCGAGCCAATTGAGCAAAGAAAGGGCCGCGTCGGATGTACACATCGTGACACAAGTGGATGAGGTCGCCGTCCAGTTCACCAGACAACACCCGTTTGAATTTGGTCCAGCCCTCCCGGGACAGACGAATGTGGGCCGGGCACGGTTGTGTAGGGTCCGCATCACAGATGTCTCCCACCTCCTCCATGATATCGACCTTATCCGCATAAACGTGCAGGAAAACCTCGGGGGTCAAGCTGAGATACGCCCGTATTATATGCCCCGTCATGGTCAGTACGTGAATGGTACCAGATTTGACTGTCTCTCGTATTTATATGGAGAACCCCGTGAGATCAAAGGATCGGGTGGTCATATCACTGGGCTGACTGAGTCTAGCCGGATAATCAATGGCATCGTCGTCTGGTTCATGGCTAGACATTTGTTCATTGCGTTCTGCCGCTGCTTCTCTCAGGGCACGAGCCCATTCCAACTCGTCTGATGACCGCTCGTCCGGTGTAAACAGCTGGTCCACGATAGGCACCACTTTCTCGAAGGCTGTCCACAGATCGGGGTCTAGGGTGAAGCCTCGCGTAGGGTCTTGGTAGCGGCCCAGGCGTGGGAAGAAGGGTCCACGGTGTACGTAGATAGCATTGTCTATGTGGATGAGGTGTCCATCGAGCTCGCCGCTCAACACCCGGTTAAATTTGGTCCAGCCGTCACGGTCTAGCGTAACCGTATTCGATACGGTCTCATCGGGCGACCAGCAAACATCTCCACGGTCTTCCACGAGGGTGACTTTATCTTCATAGACGTGTAACCCCCACCCGGAGTGTAAGGGGAAGGATGGCTCGTAGGACTGGTGACATGCTTGATCCAATGACGAACGGTGAATGACACACACTCTGTCTGACCCTCGTATTTATGGTGAGGTCCCACTGTCAATGCCACAGCGTCAGGGTCAATAAGGCACAGACCATGACTAGGCCAACCAGCCGTCGCTGGTTCCGGCGTGAGCGCTCGTGGTCCATAGCCCGAGCATCAAGGATGGCTGTCATAGTCCAGTAGTGGTGAGTGATGGCACACCTCTCCATCGAGTGCACTCTGTCGAGGACCGCTTCTGTGAACTCGTTCAGGATCTGGCGTCGCCCCTCGTTGTCGTCGCCATCTGCAAACATGGACCGGACCACTGCTCGGTAACCCGTGAGTGAATTAACCACGGTGGGATGCTGTAAAATGCGAGTCGCATAGGGCTGGATCTCCGTCATGGCTCTGCAACCGTAGAAATGAAGGTGTGGGATCCAGAGGGACGTGTTTTATAGACCATGTCACACATGCGCGCCTAGATGTAGCTCTACGGGTGTAGTCCGTGATACGTACTATTCTGATGGGTTATGTGTCTCCTATAGAGATAGTACTTCATCGACAATGGGGACTACTTGTTCCAAAGCCGTCCATAGATCGGGGTCCAGAGTAAAACCACCTCGCTTCAGACAGAGGAGTCGAGCAAAATAGGGACGTCGTCACACAGGTGAATGCTATCACCGTCCAGGTGACCCAACAACACCCGTTTCAAGGTAGTCCAGCCTTCCCGTGACAAAGAGACACGCGCTTTGTGTTCAGACGTACATCAACACCTAAGTCCGCTATCGATGAGGTCCACTCGTTTGGGGTACAACAATAGGGTGCAGCCAGGTGTAAGCCTCCGGGTAGCCACAGAGTTCGCGTCGGAGTGTAGTAAGTCATCCACCTCGGGGAGTACATCTTTCAGTGCCATCCATAAGGGTGGACAGAGTGTGATATAGGTACCTCCACTCTGTTCCAACCGGGGAAAAAGGGAATCCTCTCCAGCAGTGCGTATGTGCACACCTGACTTCCACGTGCATGAAATCCCTTTCGGGGTCTTTTCCCTGTAACAATCGTGTCAATAGAGTCCAGCCTGATAGCGATAACAAAATCTTCACCTTCTGCGGTGCGTCTTGGACCAGCTCCAGGTGATCGTCATTGACGATGAGGTAGACGTCGGACGTCAGTTGGAATAACGCAAGCTCTGTTTCGCTCGCTGCCATGGTGGGGAATGAAAAGCGAACGGTTAGAGAGGTGGCTTTATAGTGTACCTGTTGGGTAGGGTTTTATACACCGTGCGTGGCACTTGTTATACTCGCTTGCGCCATAAGGTCAATAAGGTTAGAAATGCGCTTTTTTCTACTACGCCCTGTGACGGCCCTTCGTGAATGGGCGTAACCTGTGAACATCATAGGAATGCATGTACTAACCTGTCTATGGAGTTTTTCCACAATGTCGCTCACCTTCGGGTCTTTCCTGGTACGTCCATACAGGGTCCAGTTTTCGACGCTAGATGACCACATTCCGACAAAATGGCCAGTTTTCGACACCGGACGTGCCGCCATCTTGAACCAGAAGGCGGACGCCACCATCTTGGATATGTCCCATAATGCAGCGGGTCAAAATACTCGCTTCTGATTGACTGAGAACACTCCTGCGCACCACAAAACTGCGTTCGAACCACTCAAATCCTGCATATAACTGTGTTTTCAACCCTGAGTACGCAGATTTATATTCGCTAAAACCCTCGATTATTCCACCTCTTGGAATCCGTATGAAACCACATCTTGTAGCAGCTGGTATTAAAGTTAGTCAGATTTTACCTAACGAGCTCTTGCCAACTCCACCATGGCAGTTAGCCACACCAGAAGTAGATATTTCACTGACTAAATATAAAAAGGCAGACACGAGCCAGCTCGTGTATACTCAGGAATTCGGTCTATTGAGAGAGAAATACAGTTCACATCAGGCTATTTATACAGATGGTTCTAAAGATGGTGAGAGAGTAGCATGTGCTACTATCTTTAGTTCCAAAACTAAAACGTATCGACTGCCAGGTAAAAGTTCCATATTTACTGCAGAAGCAAAAGCTCTATTATCTGCTTTGGAAGGTATTGGATCCACTAGAAGGAAAAAAAATATGTCATATTCTCAGATTCACTGTCATGCCTTAAAGCAATTAAAAATGGAAATTCCACTCATCCCACCATCTTGGAAATTCTACAATTATATGACACCAGATTTGATCAACAGATAGATATTGTGTTTTGTTGGGTGCCTAGTCACGTTGACATCAAAGGCAACACTGAAGCTGATAGACTAGCTAAGGCAGCTTTAGATGGAGAAGTTGACCCTGTTGGTCTCCCATACAGCGATTTCAGACCATCTATCTGCGCATATGTAAGAAGGCTGTTTCAATCGCTATGGGATACTATGAATAATAACAAACTTCACGAGTTCAAAAAAACGGTTGGTTATACTCACCTGAACAGTCATAAACGCTTCGACCAGGCCATGATTAGACGATGTAGGATCGGTCACACACGATTAACTCATGAATATTTACTAAAACAGGAGCCGATTCCAAGGTGTATACCTTGCCATGAAGATCTGACGGTGAGACATATTCTCCTGGACTGCATAGATTTTAAAACTGTAAGAGATACTTTTTATCGAGCAGATACGCTGGAAGATCTTTTTAGCAGAGTGAAAGAAGATTGTATTTTAGGTTATTTGAGAGAGATTGGTTTGTTGTACAAATGTTAATGTTTGTACCTGTTTTAACGCATTAGTTTACCGAGTTTTTGAATTGATTGCTTAGAATTTTGTTTGATCGTCGCTATATAGCTGAAATATTGCTGAATGCGACGTTAAACCCTAATTCTCTCTCTCTCTCTCCACTCCTGCGCACACCTCCTCATGACCTCCACCATAAACCGGAAGTGACGTCATTACATCCGGGTGAAAGGGACCCGAATTTCAGTAGACCCTATGGACATGTTCAGACTTGTCTGTGTCTCTCCGTGTCATGGGGTTTTTCCCCACAATGGCGTTCACCTTCGGGTCTTTCCGGTCAACGTATCCGCCATTTTCCCACAATTCCCTGTCTGCGCATGCGCAGAATGGTGACAACGTCCGAGCCGCTAGTCCAGTCAGATGCCCCTTCACGAATGCTTCACATTGATACCTCATATGACCCCATTGGACCATTAGGGACTCCCCTAGCTCCAAAACGTCTATTTCCATAACCTTTGGCCACCGCGCATGCGCAGGATGCCGATATTTCAACCCCACACCCAGCCCATCAGATGCCCCTTCACGAATGCTTCACTTTGATACCTCACTCGATCCAATCGGACCAGGCAGCGTATTTCAAGTCTAGGGACTACTTTTTCTCCGCGGAAGCTTTCTTCCGCGACCGCATCACCGCCAGACCGCATCACCGCGGAGGAATACATCCCCTTTTCCACAAAATTTAGGATGGCGGCCAAGCACACCTCATTAGTCCGAGTTGCCTCCCTTGCGTCCAGAGTGTATAGATGGCGCTACCCATCAACCGGAAGTGACGTCATTTTTACATCCGGGTGAAATGTTCCTCGATTTAACGGGACACTACTACTACCGCCATACGGCCGACCTCTGATTAAAACAGTATCATCAATTGCAGATACACCACGACCATAAAAATCACAGTTAATGGAGTTTAGTAACCTCAGTTCATTTTTTGCAGCCATGTCAGTAGTATATAAAACGCATTTGACCGCACATTGCCCTCAGAAATTTGCATATTTTGTGGAGGTCACGTGGAGGTCACACAGCCAATGAGAAGCGAGTATTTTGACCTCTGACCAAAAAGCTACCTCCAGCACAGGAGAGTTCCAAATTTGCATATCACGTGACCCAGGTCAAAGATGTATTCCTCCGCGGTGATGCGGTCATGTCTGGCGGTGATTCGGTCTGCTTCCGCGGAGAAAAAATAGTCCCTAGATAAAATGGTCCGATGGGGTCGAGTGAGGTATCAAAGTGAAGCTTATGTGAAGGGGCATCTAATGGGCTGGGTGTGGGGTGGTCAAAATGGCGGCGTGTGGGGTGGTCAAAATGGCGGCGTGTGGGGTGGTCAAAATGGCAGCGCAAGGGAGCAAACGAGGCGGTGGGGAGGTCACGGGGAGAAAAACCCCTCACATTACCCTAAAAAAACCTCTAAGCCATATAATAATAATAAACATAATCTATAGGTGTTGTACCATGTTAGTAGGATCAGTCTAGCATCTGTACCACCCTAGGGTCGAGCGTTTATTGTCCCGTGTATCTCCGCAGAAAATCAACAAACAAAATGGCGGCTCCAGGATGGTGTGGAGACGCCCTTTCCACATCACGGCGTCGATCATAGCGCCATCTGCACACACTGACGCAAGGGAGACAACTCGTGTGGCCCAAGGGTATGGAAATAGCCGTTTTGGAGCTAGGGGAGTTACTACTGGTCCAGTGGGATCGAGTGATGTATCAATGTGAAGCCTAGGTGAGGGGGCATCTGCTGGGCTGGGTGTGGGGTTGAACTAGCGTCATTCTGCGCATGCGCGGTGGCCCAAGGGTGTGAAAATAGCCGTGTTGCAGCTAGGGGAGTTACTACTGGTCCAGTGGGGTCGAGTGATGTATCAATGTGAAGCCCAGGTGAGGGGGCATCTGACTGGACTCGTGTGGTTGAACTAGCGTCATTCTGCGCATGCGCGGTGGCCCAAGGGTATGAACATAGCCGTGTTGGAGCTAGGGGAGCTACTCATGGTCCAATGTGGTCGAGTGAGGTATCCAAGTGAAGCTTAGGTGAAGGGGCATCTAATGGGCTGGGTGTGGGGTTGAACTATCGTCATTCTGCGCATGTGCGGTGGCCGAAGGGTATGAAAATAGCCGTGTTGGAGCTAGGGGAGCTACTCATGGTCCAATGGGGTCGAGTGAGGTATCAAAGTGAAGCTTAGGTGAAGGGGCATCTGATGGGCTGGGTGTGGGGTTGAACTATCTGCCTTCTGCGCATGCGCGGTGGCCCAAGGGTATGGAAATATCCGTGTTGGGAGCTAGGGGAGTTAGTACTGGTCCAGTGGGGTCGAGTGATGTATCAATGTGAAGCCTAGGTGAGGGGGCATCTGACTGGACTAGCGGCTCGGGCGTTGTCACCATTCTGCGCATGCGCGGTGGCCCAAGGGTATGGAAATAGCCGTGTTGGAGCTACGGGAGTTACTAATGGTCCAATGGGGTCGAGTGAGGTATCAAAGTGAAGCCTAGATGAAGGGGCATCTGATGGGTTGGGTGTGCGGTAGAAATATCATTCTGCACATGCGCAGATGCAATGCGGAGCTCTCGTCCAATCAGAAGCGAGTTTTTCAAATCCGCCACGGAGCTCTCGTCCAATCAGAAGCGAGTATTTTGACCCGGGTCATTATGGGACATATCCAAGATGGCGGCACGTATGTTCAAGATGGCGGCACATCCGGTGTCGAAAACTGGCCATTTCTGTCGGGATGTGGTCACCTAGTGTCGAAAACTGGACCCTGTATGGGTCCCGCTCTACGTTTTGGAGCTAGGGGAGCCACGAATGGTCCAATGGGATCGAGTGAGGTATCAAAGTGAAGCATTCGTGAAGGGGCATCTGATGGGCTGGGTGTGGGGTTGAACTATCGGGATTCTGCGCATGCGCAGTCTGGCTGTAGTATAGAAATAGACGTGTTGGGGTGTAGGTGGGCCCCTAGTGGGTCGATGGGATCGAGTGAGGTATCCATGTGAAGCCTAGGTGAGGGAGTTACACTAGGGTGTCGTTTCCATTCTGCTACGCAGGCCACGTGGGGGTTGTGACGTCACTTCCGGGTTTTTCACTAAAACTACCTCCAAACATAGAAGAGTTCCTAATGTTTCCTCTTAGACGTCCGTATGTTCAACCGCCGGG
>JAVTVY010033808.1:0-13790 GCA_036873755.1 Hanleya hanleyi | reverse complement strand
GCATGAACATGTCTGCGTGCAGTCGACCCATCATATCCACCGCGACGCCGTTCGCGGTCAAAGCCTTCCGTTTGCTATATCCCGTATTGTCGTTCTCTGCGCCCATGTGCTCGGCTTTGTCCTGGTAGAATAAAGCGGCTGTCAGTTGAGATTTTTTAGCCACTCGCCCATGCGACAACAGCGTCTCGATGTAGGCTCGATAGGGGTACGTGTTGGTCGAGTCACTGATGAGTTTGTCGCTGAGAAATATATCCACCTGTTGAAACATCGAGTGCAGCCAGAGATTCGTCGGGCCCACCGTTGTTTGGTCGGCGATTCTGGTGCCATCTCCATTGACGATCTTGGCTTTCACATACAAGTATGTATGGGCTAAATCCACATAGGTCGTATCCGCATTACTGATGGTGAGCTCGATGGCCCCTGTTGCGTTGATGCTGGACAGCGGGAGATGCTCCACCCATAATCCTTGATCGGCACTGGTCTGTGTGGGCGGGACGGTCCACAAATCAAATTCACTGTTGGTGGAGGGGCAGGACTCGGCGTGGATCAAGGACATGTTTTAAGAAAAGATATCCTTTGTCTTCTTCGATGTGCGTCGTCGCTGGTTCGGTCGTCAACTGGTGCGTGGTTTCGGTGGGGCAGCTCTTTTATTTCCTACGGTGCGTTGTGCTTTGGCTACCAAGACGCCTCCCGCTTCTTTGGCCCGCCGTTTCAAGGCTTCTTTGGGTGCCGTACCCCCCAAGACATCACCGGCCACTTGCAGTTCACTGCGTACCGCTTGTTTGCCGATTGCTTTCACCCCACGCGTCACCAAGGGCAGGAACGTTTTGACGATGCTCCCGAGTATGTTCCCCAGTTCATGTCCACGTTGCATGCGTGCACCACTAAAAACCGGAAAGCCACCCCCGGCCTGTTGGGCATAATAGTCCATATAGCTGCGTGCATCGCACTCGTAAGGCACCTTCATTATACAAAGTGGGGAGCACGTGCTTGTCGAAAATGAAGTGTCAGCACCACTTTCCCGCGTTCGCATGCCACCGGTCGTCCCGTGTCATCTCTTATATCCACCGTGATCATGTTGATGTGGGTTTGTCGTACGGGCAGGTAGAGCATGTGGGTGAAACTGTGGGTGACTTGATCTCCATACAACTTTTTAATGGGCACCACCCGTAACAGAGGTGTGTTGATATCGCCCACGATGTGGT
Source organism: Hanleya hanleyi (assembly GCA_036873755.1). Classification (NCBI taxonomy): domain Eukaryota; kingdom Metazoa; phylum Mollusca; class Polyplacophora; order Lepidopleurida; family Hanleyidae; genus Hanleya; species Hanleya hanleyi. The sequence continues at coordinate 12,585 of JAVTVY010033808.1, read as the reverse complement.
TGTCCACCATGTCCGAGTAGACGTGTTAGAGTCCGTACATACCCGACTTCATATCCATCGGGATCTCGCCTTGGTGGGCGGTGGGACCAGCGAACCTCCGTAGATCGAAGCCCAGCATTTGCTGTAGGATAGGACTCAGTACGACACTCGCGTTGGCGGTGACGATAAGCTCTGCCTTGTCGTTGTGTGCGTTGTAATCGAAGTTCACGTGATTCTTGAAGGGATAGGCTTTGATGGGTTTTGAAGTATTCGTGACCTCCCGTAGAGCCTTATAATGCAACAGTCTTGACAGCCCACCCATGAACTCCTTGGGAGTATCGTATTGGCCTTCGGGGAGGGTGAGTCGGGTGACTTTTCCTTCGTAGGTCACCTCGTACCACGCTTCATTGGCTCGCACGTTGTACCACGAGTAAGGGTATTGGATATCCACGAGGCCACATTCCCATCGTCCAGGTAAATGCAACGGTTGCGGTAACTGGGGCACGTACTTGGCCACGGTGTTGTCAGGAAAAACATCCAGCAAACTGTTACTGGATAGGGTGAGGTAAAACATGGCGACTGAGCTGTCCTGCTGCTGCTGTTGGTTTTAATAGGTGTTCCAGGCCTTGGGTGGTTGTGTCCAGCGTCGTGTTCGTCGCGTTGACTTGCTACGTGTCACGGCTCTGGAGATGTGGGGTGTCCTGATCAAGGGTGTTTTTTCAAAGGTTTGAAAAGAAGGTGCCCGTTGTGGTGGTGGAGTTTTGGGGGGTGACTCCGGTTCCCATTCGCATTCCCAAGAAGGTAGTGAGCCACTCGGCGATTGCTGGGTTCGCTGCATAAAGGCCCAGCGGTGGGGGTTTCAAGCCTTGAGCGAAGACCTCCCATCCTCGAGGATCCGTGTGCGATCTGCGTTTACGCATCAGGTCATTCACTAAATCCGTCATGTGGGTGCCGGGGACCACCTGATTCTGTACCATTAGTTCGCCTTTATCATTCCAAGTCATGTTAGGATTCTGTTTCATCCGTTGTAATACCAGGCCAGCTTGTTTCTTGAACGATGCAGGTACACTCTTCAGCACTTCGTCTTCCACCCACTGTGGGGCTGTGGGGGCTACCCCTGGTAATGGCGGCTGTTGGAGCGGTGCTGAGGTCGGCGGTGTGTCACGTGGTGGTGGTGGTGGTGGTGGTGGTTGTGGGGTAGAGAGGGTTTTGTATTGGTCCATGAACGTCATGTACCGTTGAAGCGTCTCATTGTACCGTTGTACTTTCTCACTGTCGCTTAACCCCGGTCTCTGTAAGATCTGTTGCATCTCTCCATCGAGGGTGTTTATGGTCTTCACCGTAGGTGGGACTGGGTAGGGCGATTGGAGGTTTTGAAGGAACCGTGGTTCGACGAGGACCATTTTTTTCGTGTGGTTCATTGTCGGCCGAAGAATCCACCCAATACTGGACCCAACACGGAAGCGGCCAACGGTGCTAAGATGGCCCCGAGAAAGCCGCCTTTCTGTAACACCTTTTTCTTTTGTGTTTGTGGCACCCGCTTCTGGACTAAGGTTCGGAGACCTGTCTTATGCTTGGCCAACTTGGTCTTCTGAGCCGGAGTCAGTGGTACGTTGCCTTTTAACAGGTTGTACCCGATCTCGCACAGACACCGTACAAGGTCAGGGTCCGCACCGCGTACATTGGTTCGGACTAACTCGGGTGGGGCCGTCTTCAATACACGCGTGGGAGCGTGCTTCCGTACTCGCGCAGACATCATGTACAACTAATGCTAGAACCCACAACTCTGCTCTTTTTATCTACCTCAGAGACAAAGTCAACCCTGCTGTGGTATTTATTCTTTTTATTATCCCCATCATCAAACACACACTCCAGCTGGGGGCGCCACTGTGGATGTGTTTACATTATTTTTGTATGTACACGTGGTGGGTCTCTCCGGGAAAGATGCCGGTCCGTAGTCGAAGGTTGTCGGGGGTGGCTTGCTTGAGGTCGAAGAGCATATACCCGTGCTGAGGGATTGTGGCATCTTTAAAGGCTTCCAACGCAAACGGTGTGCGGCCGGGATATATCTGTCTCGCCAGGTGCAACAGTTGAGTGGTATCTCTCAGGTTTTTGAAGACCACCAGGTAGTGGGCATTTAAGCTGATGTTCCGATGTTCTTTTTTTTTACTGAACAGATTCTGCACAATGTAGATGATGCTGAGCCGTCGATGGTGGCTGCCTTTGGTAAAGAGTTGGGTGACCCGCGCATCCGTCTCCGCCATGAGATCATCCAGAACCACCAAGGTGTCGGGTTCCAAATCGGCCAGGTTGGGTAGGCCTTCCACGAACGTGATGTGGGGCATTGCTGCATACGCTTCCTGCCATTCTCCATAACACCACACGACTCGGGCAATGGTTGGGGTGATCATGCTGTCGGCGTGTTGAAGGAGCTTCCGGACGAAGTGCGTTTTGCCGGAGCCCGTCGGTCCTGCGATGAGACACGTGAAGGGATGCTGCCACCGAGGGTCCATGGTTCGAGGTGTATCCGTTGTCGTGGTAACCCGCTCTTGTAAATTTCGTACGAGTGAACTGGAGTGGTGGGTACAACGTCGGTCGTCGTTGTCTGTTCACTGCGAGTGATGATGGGGGTGGGTACAACGTCGGTCGTCGTTGTCTGTTCACTGTGAGGGATGAAATCCGGTGGGTTTTCAGACGTACTGGGTGTACTTGGTGTAGATGTTGAGCTTGGTGTGGAGCTCGACGTGGCTTGTACACGGGGTGTGGTGGTGACTGGGCTCGATACGGGGTTGACTGGTGCTATCTGTAGACTGGTTTCACCGATGGCTGGTGTTTTCAGTTGGTTAAGTAGCGTGCTGACATAGGCTACGTCGTAAAACACACCTCCGTACAACACACTCAGCAGGGTTAGCAGTATCACCACAAAGCCCACTTGCGCTTTGCGCGTTTTGGGAGACGCTGTGTTCAGAGGCAGCTGCTGTTTGTCCATAGCACCGTGGTCGAACGTGGAACGAAGGATGACGGTAGTGGTGTCTGGCTTTATAGTCGTTTCACCTGATTGGCAGCGACCCAGGAATTGAAGGAACTGGGCCAGCCTTGCCATTTGACGAAATGAAACAGTTTGCCACGTCGACGTTCCGTTTTCAAAATCTGCTCCACCGTGTAGTAGTCTTGCTGTGTTTTTACGACAGGCTGTAATTCCATCTCGTAAAACGCCCCTAGCAACGGTTCCCCTTGAAGATCTTCCAGTTCATAGACTCGCCGCTGTTGGGGTAGGCGCCGTTTAATCAGGAAGTGCTCATCGCTCCAGTTGGGCAAGTAACTTTTCTCGAACTTGCCCTTGACTTTACTGATCCGTACAGGGTCCCCGACCTTGTACACCGCCTTCGGCGTTCGCTACGATGGCCTGGGGTACAAGCCACGCCGGACTTGGGCTTCATTGCGTTGGGTCACGGTAATGGGGGCTCTCTCTATACTCCGATGATAGGTTCGATTGTAACCACTCACAAGTTTCGGGAGAACATCGATGTCCCGCCTTGTATTCTTATAGGCGAAATATTTATACATGCGGCCTTTGAATGTCCTGTTGAACCTTTCCACCACGGAAGCCTTGGTCTCGTTGTACGTATGGAAGAAAAACACCTTCTGGGCTTTCAGAAACTGTTGGAACGGTCTGTTGAGGAATTCCGTGCCTTCGTCGGTTTGCAAATACAAAGGTTTGCGCCCGGTCTTGAAGATATCTTTGAACGACGCTATGAGATTCGCCCCCGTTTTCGCCCGGATGGGTACCACCCACGCATACTTGGATAGGATATCGATGCACGTCAAGATATACCGATTCCCATCGTTGTGTTTGGCAAAGGCGCTCATATCGACCAAATCCGCTTGCCACTGGGCATCTATTCCTCCCACGATGACCCGGTTCCGTAGAAAATGGCGACGGACAGATCGATGTAAGGTATAGGTGTCTTGTTTTCTTAACCAATCTCGGACTTGGGCACGTTGTATCCCCTGGGGTTTGGCCGCTCGATAGAGAGCCGACAATGCACTATAGGCCGCCGGACTGTCGGGACTGTAGTATAAGTTATCCAACACCTTGTCCCAGCGCTTCATGGTGACAAATGATGATGGACCCTGGCTCTATCGTTTATTTATAACGGGTATATCTTGGGCCAGAGTTTCTTTCTGATTTTCTTCGTGGGCTTCCACAGTGTCCATGGTAAATGACCAGTCCAACTCGTCTGATGACCGCTTGATAAGGACTTGATCCACATCTACCACGGCTTCTTCCAATGCAGACCATAGATCAGGGTGAAGGGTAAAATGCACTGTACCTCCATCTAGCCGAGCCAATTGAGCAAAGAAAGGGCCGCGTCGGATGTACACATCGTGACACAAGTGGATGAGGTCGCCGTCCAGTTCACCAGACAACATCCGTTTGAATTTGGTCCAGCCCTCCCGAGACAGACGAATGTGAGCCGGGCACGGTTGTGTAGGATCCGCATCACAGATGTCTCCCACCTCCTCCATGATATCGACCTTATCCGCATACACTTGCAGGAAAAACCCAGGCGTGGGAAGAAGGGTCCACGGTATACGTAGATGGCATTGTCTATGTGGATGAGGTGTCCGTCGAGCTCGCCGCTCAACACCCGTTTAAATTTGGTCCAGCCGTCACGGTGTAGCGTAACCGTATTCGATACGGTCTCAGCGGGCGACCAGCAAACATCTCCTCGGTCTTCCACGAGGGTGACTTTATCTTCATAGACGTGTAACCCCACCCGGGGTGTAAGGGGAAGGATGGCTCGTAGGACTGGTGACATGCTTGATCCAGTGACGAACGGTGAATGACACACACTCTGTCTGACCCTCGTATTTATAGTCAGGTGCCACTGTCAATGCCACAGCGCCAGGGTCAATAGGGCACAGACCATGACTAGGCCAACCAGCCGTCGCTGGTTCCGGCGTGAGCACTCGTGGTCCATAGCCCGAGCATCAAGGATGGCTGTCATAGTCCAGTAGTGGTGAGTGATGGCACACCTCTCCATCGAGTGCACTCTGTCGAGGACCGCTTCTGTGAACTCGTTCAGGATCTGGCGTCGCCCCTCGTTGTCATCGCCATCTGCAAACATGGACCGGACCACTGCTCGGTAACTCGTGAGTGAATTCACCACGGTGGCATGCTGTAAAATGCGAGTCGCATAGGGCTGGATCTCCGCCATGGCTCTGCAACCGTAGAAATGAAGGTGTGGGATCCAGAGGGACGTGTTTTATAGACCATGTCACACATGCGCGCCTAGATGTAGCTCTACGGGTGTAGTCCGTGATACGTACTATTCTGATGGGTTAGTCCAAAAAAGAGAGCAACAACAACACAGATTACAGGTCAATCCTTTTATTATGCGCGAATAACCTGTGAACATCATAGGAATGCGTGTAATAACCTGTCTGTGGGGTTTTTCCACAATGTCGTTCACCTTCGTGTCTTTTCGGGTACGTCCGTGTCTTTTCGGTAAAGTCCGTGTCTTTTCGGTGAAGTCCGTGTCTTTTCGGTAAAGTCCGTGTCTTTTCGGATCGGTGACGTCCGTGTCTATCATCCGGGCGCTTCGCGTCTGCGCCTGCATTGAGGTATGTATGAGGGTCTTCATGCGCGCGCGCAATGTGGCTCAGTCGTACACCAGTACACCAGTCTCGATCCTCGACTTGGGGTAGAGTGTGCTAAAAATAGATCACCAGCTAGCGTGCTATAAAAGGGAAGCGGCCTTGCCGTTTCATCAGACACTCTGTCAACCACCAAGATGTTCACTTGCACAACTTGCCAGAAGCAGTTTACTCGCCCAGAAGATTTGCGACGCCACGAGGCCTCCATCCACAACGGTACACTATATACTTGTATAACCTGCGCACGGTCATTTAATCGGGAGGATCATTTACTGCGCCACGAACGTTCAATTCATGGGCCACCCAAGCGTCCATGCGAGGATTGTGGTCAACTCTTCAAACGACGCAGCCAGTTGCTGCGACACCAACGGTTGATTCATGCCGCGGTACCATGGCATGAGCGACAACTTCCTACTGAAGAGGAGCCGCGGAAGGTCAGACCCAGTGAAGATAAGCCCGGGGAGACGAACGCCACTGGTGATGCGATGAAGGAGAGCCCGCCTATACCCACAGTTCAGAAGAGCCTGGATATCCAGCCGGACCCCAGCGTTACGGTTTTGAGTCATACGCCTGACAACATCGAACATTTTCTGGGCGATCTCTTACAGGACAACCATCCAGTGAGTGACATCGATCGGCGCCATTGGTCCATGACACGGCACTGTTTCCACCCTCATGGCCCTATTCAAGATATTTACAATTTTCCACTGACCAACCGCACCCGTCTACGCAGCTACGTGGAAGCCATCTTCAAAGATCAAACTACGGCCTTCAAATTGAATGTCGCTTTCGGGTACATCTTACGTCACAAAAAGACGGGCCAGTTACGGTATTATTATCCCGGCAATAATATCTATGTGTCTGACCAGCCGTTCACCATCATTAACCGGAGGTCACTAGAGACGATGCTGGAGATACTGGACACCGTGGATGCCTTGAGATGGGCACATCGTCAACGCCCCAACATACAATGGGTGGTAGAGAGGGTAACCAATGTCACGTTTTTCCTTACCAAGCTGACCGACCACCGCCATCGGTTGAATGCGTCACCCGCGCACTGATGAATACCATAACATGCCGCACATACTCTCTATGTCTACATGCTGATCGTTGACTTGAGCTCAGTAAACACTTGTACCTAATGTGACGGTGCGTTAAATAATAAAACATGATGTTTGATATTTCAATTTGTTTTGCTGTGAACATACTAAACATACCCAGGGCGGCTCCCCCAGCCTGGGTATGATGTAACATTGGGGATAATAAACCATATAAACATTGCTGAACATTGTTATTCACGACAACCGCTATCCGATTGTATAATACAGAATATATAATGTATAATACAGGACATATATGGCACAATACAGGAAACCTGTGGTATATTGGGCCGCCCATCATTTCAATGTACAAGCCCCGTTCTGTGCTTAAGTTCTTTCAATGTTCAAGCCCCCTGTTCTGGGATTAAGTTTACAAGCCCCCTGTTCTGGGCTTCAGTTCTTTCAATGTACTGCGCGCGCGCGCGCGTGCGGAATCAGTGCGCATGCGCAGACTATTGACAGCGAACGACACACTAGCCCAGGCGAATGCTCCCTCACGACAGCTTCACACTGATACCTCATACGACACCATAGGATCATTAGGGGTTCACCTAAACCCTAAAACGTCTATTTCCACACCCTTTTCTCAAAATTCCCTGTCTGCGCATGCGCAGAATGGTGACAACGCTCGAGCCACTAGTCCAGTCAGATGCCCATTCACATAGGCTTCACATTGATACCTCATACAACTCCATCGGCCCATTAGGGACTCCCCTAGATCCCAAAACGTCTATTTTCATACCCTTTGGCCACCGCGCATGCGCAGAATGCCGATATTTCAACCCCACACCCAGCCCATCAGATGCCCCTTCACGAATGCTTCACTTTGATACCTCACTCGACCCCACTGGACCATTAGTGGCTCCCCTAGCTCCAAAACGTCTATTTTCATACCCGTTGGCCACCGCGCATGCGCAGAATGCCGATATTTCAACCCCACACCCAGCCCATCAGATGCCCCTTCACGAATGCTTCGCTTTGATACCTCACTCGACCCCATTGGACCATTAGGGGCTCCCCTAGCTCCAAAACGTCTATTTTCATACCCTTGGGCCACCGCGCATGCGCAGAATGCCGATATTTCAACCCCACACCCAGCCCATCAGATGCCCCTTCACGAATGCGTCACTTTGATACCTCACTCGACCCAATCGGACCATTTTATCTAGGGACTACTTTTTCTCCGCGGAAGCTTTTTCCGCGACCGCATCACCGCCAGGACCGCATCACCGCGGAGGAAAACATTCCCTGCAACAATTGGAACTTTCCTGTGTTAGAGGTAGCTTTTTGGTCATTCCGCCGGAACTATAGTGCACTTGACCTCTCCGCCTCGTTTCCGCCCCAAATTATGCAAATTTCCGGGGTCAATTGACCTCAATTTCAGTAGACACTACTACTATGGTGGCCATCTTGAATTTGTTTTCATTTTCTAGTAGAGATAGACCCAAAAATATAATGTGGTCAGATTCAGTTCCTTAGGGTTGCGAAAATATTTAAGGGGGACACTTTCCGCCTCCCGCCCCCCGGCTTTGGTACACCCCAAATCGCCCAGGCTATATAGGGTTAATACATGTATACTGTTTGAAAATATTTTGGTTTACGTGTCATAAAATCTCCCCTATAGATGCCATTGACCATGGAGTACATTTTGGCCAACCATAAATCCATTTTTCTTTCATGTGATAGATCATCGCATTGTTTTCAAGGCTGATATTTCAGTATGTGAACTTTTAGGAAAATCTGATTTTGCAGGATATGGGTTGAAAGTAAAGCAGGTGTATTAAAGATTAACGTTAACGCCGCACACAAAGACTGACACACAGCTTCACGTATCCGTTACCCATCATGGCTACCAATAAGGCACCGGTGCACTTCCATACTTTGCCTGAAAAATATCATGAGAATACCTGAAAAGTGTATGTACTGATGTCAGTAATCGGATATAGGGATCAGCAATCAAACGTAATCTTCAATAAGGAGCTAGATTTGTTAGATAAAAAAAAAGAGAAGAAAAAAATACTTCTTTTTCCTCAAACAGATTAAATTGTTTCAGTATCTACCAATGTACCGGTACATGATATAAAATGTATATGAACTGCAGATATTTGACCATACAGCTTTCATCTGTCGATTTGATCTAAATGACTTTTATTTCGCGCTGTTCAAGAGGATCAGAAAGGAATGTGAATCCGCCATGGACAGTAGCAGCTTGTGTTCAATATAATCAGGCATAATCAGTCATCCATGTGGAAAGTTTAGTAATCAGCAAAGCTAAACTTTTTTTAATTGATTTATTCTTCAGTAAACATTTTACATTTGTGCATTGATACATACATTGCAATCGACACATCAACGGAACAAGAAAACACAAGTATGTACACATGTAAAGAAGGGGAGAGCGTGGGAGAGGGAGGGGGAGCACAATTGCTTAGTTTTAATATTCAACAGTGATTAGCTGTAGTTATTGTAGAGTTAGTGATTAGCTATAGTTATTGTAGAGTTAATGATTAACCGTAGTTATTGTAGAGTTTAATGATTAGCTGTATTTCTTGTAGAGTTAATGGTTAGCTGTAGTTATTTTAGAGTTAGGGAGAGTCGTAGTTATTGTGGAGATAGTGGTTAAACGTAGTTATTGTAGAGTTAGTAATAAGCTGTAGTTACTGTAGAGTTAATGATTAGCTGTAGTTACTGTAGAGTTAGTGTTTGGCAGTAGTTCTTGTAGAGTTAATGATTAGCTGTAGTTATTTTAGAGTAAGGGATAGTGGTTAAACGTAGTTATTGTAGAGCTAGTGATTAGCCGTACTTATTGTAGAGTAAGTGATTAGCTGTAGCTCTTTTAGAGTTAATGATTAGCTGTAATTGATTGTAGAGTTAGCGACTAGTCGTAGTTATTGTAGAGCTGGTGATTAGCTGTGTTCTTGTGGAATTAGTGGTTAAACGTAGTTATTGTAGAGCTAGTGATTAGCCGTACTTATTGTAGAGTAAGTGATTAGCTGTAGTTCTTATAGATTTAGTGATTTGCTGCAGTTATCGTAGAGTTACTGATTAACCTTAGTTATTGTAGAGTTAGTGATTAGCTGTAGCTCTTTTAGAGTTAATGATTAGCTGTAGTTACTGTAGAGTTAGTGATTAGTCGTAGTTATTGTAGAGCTGGTGATTAGCTGTAGTTCTTGTAGAATTCGTGATTAGCCGTAGTTATTGTAAAGTTAGTGATTAGCCGTAGATATAGATTTACTGATTAGCCGTAGTTATTGTAGACTTAGTGATTAGCTGTAGTTCTTTTAGAGTTAATGATTAGCTGTAGCAGAGTTAGTGATTAGCCGTAGTTATTGAAGAGTTAGTGATTAGCTCTATTTACTGTAGAGTTAGCGCTTATACCTGTAGCTCTTGTAGTGTTGGTGATTAGCCGTAGTTATTGTAGAGTTAGTGAATAGTCATAGTTATTGTAGAGTTAGTGGTTCGTAGTAGTTATCTTAGCGTTAGGGATGAGTCGTAGCTGTTGTAGATTCAGTGATCAACTCTAGTTATTGTAGAGTTAGCGATTACAGCTGTAGTTATTATAGAGTTGGCAATTAGCTGTAGTATCAGTGATTATCTATTATATCGGCGGCATGTCGATATGAGTTAGTGATTAGCTGTAGTTACTGTAAAGCTAGTCATTAACCATAGTTATTGTAGAGCTAGTGATTAGCTGTAGTTCTCGTAGAGTTAGTGATTGGCCGTAGTTATTGTAGAGTTAGTGAATAGCCGTGGATATTGAGTTACTGATTAACCGTAGTTACTGCAGAATTGTTGATTACCTGTAATTCTTTTAGAGTTACTGATTAGCCGTAGTAATTGTAGAGTTAGTGATTAGCTGTAGATATAGAGTCAGAGATTGACCGTAGTTATTGTGGACTTAACGATTAGCTGTAGTTCTTGAAGAGTTGGTGATTAGCCGTAGTCATTGTAGAGTTAGTGATTTTCTTTAGTTATTGTAGAGTTAGTGATTAACTGTAGTTATTGAAAAGTTAGTGATTAGCTCTATTTACGGCAGAGTTAGAGCTTATACCTGTAGCTCTTGTAGAGTTTTAGTGTTTAGTCGTAGTTATTGTAGAGTTAGTGATTAGCTGTAGTTATTCTAGAGTTGGCAATTAGCTGTAGTATCAGTGATTATCTAAAATATCGGCATGTCGGTATTCTCCACATGGCCGCTGCCCAGACACGGATTTGAGAATTCATTATAAAGACGTCTAATATATCGGTATAAGTATGTAATGTCATCGCTATTTTCTCAGATACATCAACGTCCACTCATCGATATCATTTTTGACAGGTAATATCGATGCTATCACTGTTTTATCGATCTGATAACGAACTAGTACAGATTTTGACCTATATGTTATGTTCGTTGTACATACACACGCTGAAATAATATTCACCGGTTGTTTGCAGTCGCATGTGATTCAGATTGATTCATCTGGTCGCGAGCATGGCGAATTCTTTTATTCTTATAGTGGTTGTTTTTACGTTGTCCTGCAGTCGTGGGTAAGTATTCCTTAACTATTTAACGCTACCACGCGTGGGTGGTAGGTGAGAGTGAGGGGAAGGTAGTATAGCAATTGAGAGATGACATTACTTGACTTTGTAGTTTATCATATTGAGGTCGTTTTGTGCCTATTTGCATAACCCCACGAGCAGAGAATCATGGGCAAATTCAAAATGGCGTTCATGTGAGGTACCAGAAAAGGGATGTTTTCGTAATTTTTCTTCAAAATTCCTGCTTTTCTGTGAGGAAAATTCACCAGAAACTATTTCATTTCGCATCAGGTTATTGTTCACAAGTTTATCATGCTATGTTGCGAAGAAAAGTCATGAATAAAAAAAACCCCGAAAAATCTGAGGGGAAAAAAGTGATCAAAAATGCCTTTTTTCAAAATGACGTGACTGTGACGTCACCAAAGCGATCATTTTGCTTTTTTTACACTTTCTGGTTGGACGTGATCCAATGGTATGGTGTGGTAAGTTTCAGTCCTCTAGCTCGAGGGGTAAGAAAAATGATGAGGGGGGGGAGGCGAATTGCTGGCCTGGACAAGTCCGAAGGGCAGATAGTATTAATATATATGTGGAATGAACATTTCTTCATTTAATTAGGCGCTGCACAGCCTTTATAACAACTATACAAGGGAGATGACCTTCCACCTCGTTCTCAACTAAAGCCCCTCGGTTTATGTCTCTGTTGAAGCCACGAGTCCATACGGGTGTATTATAATTTAATAGAAGCAACATTACCTTTTCCTTTCACCCATGTTTCACAGTCAGTATATTGAAACATAGAGCTAAACATACCTTGTACGAGAGACTTATTGTCAACCGGCCAATTATGTATGGAAACCTGAGATGAACATTATCTTTTAATCACTTTTCATTTCAGTGATGGTGTTTATCCCACAGATGAAAAGACGGCAAGAGAAATCTTCAGGTAACGTTATACACCCCAATCATGGTCTCATTTGGCAAGTCACAATTGGACATTGTACGGTATTTGAATCTGCAGTAGTTACTAAATAAGGAAGCGTCTCCATTAATCGTTTTTCCTTCAATCGCGAATTTTCTTTGGTTTTCTCGAAGAAATCCCGATCCTATCGGGAATTCATCAAAATAACGATAGAAAACCGACTTCGCGAATCTTTCGAGCTTTTCTGGAAAAAATTCTCCATTCGCTCTCATCTTTGAACATCTCGATATCGAGAAAAAATACAGATTTCTCGAGGAAAAACCGAACGATTTTTGGAGACGCTTCTTAATGAGAGCTGAAATTGACACAGAAATGCTGGCATGATGCGACAATAATTAAGCGCTTGTT
>JAVTVY010033807.1:0-14945 GCA_036873755.1 Hanleya hanleyi | reverse complement strand
AAAATGTGAAAAATCTCATAAAGCAATGTTTTTTTTATAATTTTTTTCTGCATGATACATATTTGCAAATATTGAACATAAGGCAAGAAATCGAAGTATTTTGTCTGTTATCATTCGCAAATATCAGCACGAGTACATGTATGTCTATAAGCTTATATATCCAACTGATACAATGCTTCGTTGATTAATTTATTGGAAGATATGAATTTAATTCAATTTCTGGTACACAAATTAAAACCCAATTTAAACATGTAAATTCTACATTCGGAATTTCTGTAGACTTTTAATTACATCAATCGAGGCAGTAAATCCTAATAGATTAAACATATTCTGTTTTTTAAATCTCTGTAAAATGGGGTCTTCGATGGAATTTTTTTAACTGTGGAAATGGTATTAAAAATTAGAAAAAAGAGGCATGTTAGTGCATTGCCTCGATTTCAGTATTTGTTAGTCCACGGCGGGGATCAGCAAATGTAGTATACAATGACATAATAATGCAATTCGTAAATACCGAATATGCATATATATATAAATACTAACATGGTAAACACTCTTCATGAAAACCAAACTTTACATTCGTTTCACTCCAAAAGAGCATAAAAACATCTAAAGAGATTCATTACAAAATGTTAGTTTACCATGTAATCATTTTAGATGTATATGGTTCTTAACTATTCATAGTTAGGAAGTGTCCATACTGTTGTAAACGATCTGATTGTTCAATAAGCTTATTGAGATAAAAATTAATCTCCATTTTTTGGACAATCGATCAAGTAAATTTGAACAGTTCATCAAATCTACAAAATAAAGTATAAGCTTACTATCCGCAGAATTTAACAATTGGGAATTTTTACCTTATAGTTCAATTGTTCATTGACACAAAATAAATCTCTTCCAATGAATACAAAAATATCCCCTCATGGTGGCAACAGATTTCCAGCAGATGTAGAAATGTACTTTTTTTGATTGATTGAAATTGTAGTTTAACTGCCGCTTCCCATACGGATTTCGCGGCCCATCAACTCAATGTTTTATTTAAATTTCACGGTACATTTCTTCGTTAATTTAAGATCTTTTGCAGCGCTAGATATTAAAATAAATAATTAAATAATGAATAACAATAACAACGAGGAAACATAAAAACTAGTACTTTTTTTCTTCATCTCCTCTGGTTTTATAGCATTTCCAAAAGAGAAACAGCTTGATACAATGCGTTTGTATCGCAACAAAGAATTTGGGGTTTCAGTGGACGACAGAGGAGGCATAAATAAGCCTGCGTTTGCAGCGAATATAAATAAATAATTTACAAGAGTTGAATGTTGGAAAACAGGGGGTAGTCTTCCACATTGTCTAATGCATTAATTTCCCGATCAAAGATAAAGTGGGCTTATTCTACCGGTATGATACTGCATTAAACAGGTCTGAAATACCATTTCTGCTCATGCTGTTTCAAATAGTTAATGCTACCATTGTTTAACGATACCGTTAAGACTTCCGCCCGTCATGTTATGACTTTTCCCAGCGAACCAAACTCCCCCACAGTGCAATATGATCTTTACCGGATTACCCTGAACGAGCAAAAAGTTATATACCGGCTGTCCTATCAACGGAAATATAGTACATAAGTTCACATTATGTGTTAAAATCGGGGCTGAAATATCCTAAGTTTCCCCCATATAATTGTGTGTTAATCAATATACCTCCCCATTTTGTTAGATACAATGACGTCAATGGGGGAGTTGCATACTGTTATAAATTAGCACTTTACACTTTAATTTTTAATAAATAATTAATTAATAATCAGTCCAATCCAAAGATTTTATAATAAAATTGGACATGATTTTCAAGAAAAACATGGACATTAATGAATACGGTACTCTACCCTCTTCATTATCACCAATTATATACAGATAATATTATTTTATTTTCCTGGTAGTCTATTACATTAGCAATTGACTTGCTGGCATTAATTCAACAATTTGAGGAGAGTTATCTCCCCTGTACCGGTATATTTTAATTGGCCACTGGTGGCGCCACCATGCTGTCATATGAGAACAGAACAACTGCAGGATAGAGTGCAAAAAGCAAGTTGATTTGTTCATGTGAAGCTGGAACTATTGAGGTTTGAAGAACTGTATTGCAGATGGTGACGAGTGAAGCTACATGTAGTGATGGTAAGTAAGTTATAAATATAATTATAATGTTATAACTTAATTAGCAAAACAATTCTAATTTCTAGTTAAACTCAGAATGTTGTAATCTGGACCCTCTATGAGCTTTCACTATCAACAAGTTTTTCTTGATATACTTGACATATTAAACAATTGATATTCTTCTCAGTAACTACTGCAGTACTTCACCTTATATTTGCAGTCAAAATTAATGACTCATTTAACCTGGAATTCACAAAGAAATATCCAAAACTCGATCTGTCTCAATATCTTTTTCAGATCTACCCAGCAGGTTCATCAAGGCAGTGTGACTTGCCATTGTTGCATTGTCAGCTAGAAAAGCCCAGGCTTGGGGACCTCATGTGAAGATTGGCCATGCAGCCCTGGAGGAAATCCCCCAGAGGGTGAGATATTATCACACCACTGCTTGTGTATTTCCTGTTTATGACAAACAGTAGGATTTAACTTGCTAGGAAGTTGGGGGTGGGGGGGGGAATGTTAGCTCTCAATAAATCAGTTGACATCCTCACTTGTTGTTTTGAAATGTTTATTGTTTCCTGCTTATATTTCCAGAAGATTTGAGAATATTTCCATGCCAAAGTTCTGATGAAATCACAAAGGAATATGTATTAAAATAAATTGATAACAAATACAATGTTGGCATAACCAATATTTGCTATGATAAAAATGTGACCAGGAAAAGGAGGATAAATTATGATTAGATTTCCTATCACCATAACCATGATAACAGGCTATATTTTAATTGTCTATTTATTGCCCTTCTTTAAATTGCAAATGTCTCACACATCAATCATCTTGAGGGTCTTTTTTTCATTAATATTTATCCGCAGATCTGCAAATGAAGTATTGAACTGTTTTGAATTTTAGTATGGATTGTTTTATCTACGGCGTGTCGATTTTTATTTTAGTAGCCAGCCAAGCCAATATTTTTCTGTCACAACAAACAATTTATTTATATATTTACTATTTTCTCAGGTTGTCTTGTCCGGTAATATAAGGATGTCTAAGATGGCACTCTCTACGATTAACTGCAGTGACCCCCGGCAGATGGTGATGGATCTGGTGTCGGTCATCTTCACCAGGGAAGAGATGGCAACTTATTCCTTGACCGGCGCAAAGTCAAATGCGAACAAGACTGGCGAATGCAAGCCGCCAACTGACCAGGAAAAAATAACCGCAATACAAGGTAATGTAGTGTAATTTCTCAATTTCTAACTCTCATGTATTATTTCTTTAATTTAGTTCTCGACGTTAATTGCTTTGTGTGTGCAGTTACATCTACCTTTATTTGATTGTTTCAAAATATTTAAATATCCTAGTAAACCTTCTAAATCAATAACATCCAGGTTGGACCATATTATGGGGCAGAGCAGATATTCTAAGTTAGCTAGCATAGCTTTGTTTAATGAATTTGTCTTGAAGCTATTCAAAGGTTCATATGTTTGACAAAAAACACATGCAAGTATCCAATGTATTTTATCTCAAAGATCTAATGACAACAATATTGATTTTTGATACTGATTTTGTGTCTTGGATTGAATGTAAATTTTATAAGGCCAAATTCTCGTGAAGCAAGTAATTGCTTGTATTCTATAAGTTGTGGTACAAGTCACACTGTGCGAATGGGGCTGTAAACAGAGATGATTCTTAACTAATTGATAAATCATGTATTTTGTAGAAGACTCTGCCAGTTATAGAAGACGACAGTGATGGGGAAGGAAGTTCGTTTGCCGAAACATCAGAAACATATGCAAATGTAAGTATAAATTACATTATTGACAGTGCACCACATAATGTAACCATACTCTAGTTTTCTCCAGCACATCCACATGTCTCTTTCATTTTTCGTGTTTGCATTTTTCGTGAGTGAAATAGTCCTATAACAGTCGACCAACACAGGCCATATTCATACAGCATCTGCATTTATTTAACTACAATGTAGTTACCACCTTAAATTGAGGCCTGCTATTTATATTCATGCAGAATATTACAACAGTTTTTTTTTTATTATCTTTCAGGCGGTAGTGTCTGGTAATGTATACCTGCCACGGCGAGTTGTGCAGGGCATCAACCGGAGTGATCCCCGTAAGATGACCATGGATCTGATGTCCGCTTTATTCACGAGAGCGGAGATGGCAACACACACGCTGACTGGTGTGAAGTCGAATGCCAAACCGGATGCCGAGGCGAAACCACCCATTGATCAGGACAAGATAACTGCTATACAAGGTAATTGTTCTTATCTTCGAGAATATCTCGGGATTCCTTATAGATTCTTTTATCAGATTTATGTACTGTGACAAAAACATTTTGAGCATTTAGTGTCTTATAAGACCAGATATTCAAATTAAATTGCCCCGCTATAATAAAATGCTGTAATATTTAAATAAGAAGCTAATCAAAGTAAATTTGCCTGAGTATTAAACTTGGTTACCCACAAACTTGCAGCTACCTATTTGACTGAATATTTGATTCGGAGTTGCAAACCATTGGCAAGTTTATGCATTTCATTTCTGCCCTACAGTCCTACTTCTAAATGTCATTAAGTCATGTGCTAATTATATATTTTCTTCTACCTCTTTTGCCAGAGTACTGCCAAAAGAAGTTTCCTGGCAAGGAAAAGATCATCCGGGAACCATGAAGGCCAAGCTGAATGGTGCGCAGAAGTGCTACAGGAGGAGGGAGAATCACTGAGAGACTCCCCACATAATTTTTTCCCCACTCACAACACTGATATGATATCATTGTAAATATGTATATATCGTCTATATTTATGTGTATGAGTTATTAATAAAATGTCCGTATTTTGCACAAATAGTCTTCTGTTACATGTCTCACATATTACGTAATAGTACCTTTGTGTTATCTGAACATTACTGATCAGTTTCTGTCCAGTACACCGGAATTACCTGATCAGTTCTGTTTAGAGAGCATACAATGATGTTCCATGTAGTTACTGTAAGAGGTTATTCCTTTAAAAACTCAAGGACGCTGTGTATATGCCATGACTTCAGTGATATCAGGGACCAGAAGCAAGTTGACCTGATCCAATTTATTTAATGAACTCCACGATCATCATTTTCAAAAGAGCAGATCATTTTCAAAAGACTAGTGTTATAGATCTATATGCTGATGATACCACTATATACCACAATGCACAAAGCTTGAAAGAACTGGAAGATGTAATGAATGTGGACAGTGAAGTCATTGAGAGATGGTGTCGGGAAAACAAATTGTTTATTCACTTTTCTAAGTCCACTACTATGATCCTCACGACAAAACAAAAATCAAAAAGGTGTGATCTTAATTTTAAGGCCCAGTATTTTGTCTTTTTTGACATTCTCAAGCTCATTACCATGAGAACGGATAACATATCAGAAGGCTATTTTTATGTTCAAAATCAGCAACCACTTATGCCCACCTTACCTCAACTCTCTCTTTAAATATGTTAATGAAATTACTGCACACACTCTAAGATCAACTGAAAACAACAAACTGTATCTTCCAAAACCCAGAACAAATTATCTGAAACAAAGCCTGAGTTATTCTGGAGCAATGTTGTGGAACTCCCTTGGCAATAACCTCAAAGAAGCCCCATCTCTCAATGCCTTCAAGTCCAGACTTCTAAAATCCCTATGCTCTAGCACATAATATTATGTACATGTAGTATTCATTTTTCGTGTTTGCATTTTTCGTGAGTGAAATAGTCCTATAACAGTCGACCAACACAGGCCATATTCATACAGCATCTGCATTTATTTAACTACAATGTAGTTACCACCTTAAATTGAGGCCTGCTATTTATATTCATGCAGAATATTACAACAGTTTTTTTTATTATCTTTCGGGCGGTAGTGTCTGGTAATGTATACCTGCCACGGCGAGTTGTGCAGGGCATCAACCGGAGTGATCCCCGTAAGATGACCATGGATCTGATGTCCGCTTTATTCACGAGAGCGGAGATGGCAACACACACGCTGACTGGTGTGAAGTCGAATGCCAAACCGGATGCCGAGGCGAAACCACCCATTGATCAGGACAAGATAACTGCTATACAAGGTAATTGTTCTTATCTTCGAGAATATCTCGGGATTCCTTATAGATTCTTTTATCAGATTTATGTACTGTGACAAAAACATTTTGAGCATTTAGTGTCTTATAAGACCAGATATTCAAATTAAATTGCCCCGCTATAATAAAATGCTGTAATATTTAAATAAGAAGCCAATCAAAGTAAATTTGCCTGAGTATTAAACTTGGTTACCCACAAACTTGCAGCTACCTATTTGACTGAATATTTGATTCGGAGTTCCAAACCATTGGCAAGTTTATGCATTTCATTTCTGCCCTACAGTCCTACTTCTAAATGTCATTAAGTCATGTGCTAATTATATATTTTCTTCTACCTCTTTTGCCAGAGTACTGCCAAAAGAAGTTTCCTGGCAAGGAAAAGATCATCCGGGAACCATGAAGGCCAAGCTGAATGGTGAGCAGAAGTGCTACAGGAGGAGGGAGAATCACTGAGAGACTCCCCACATAATTTTTTCCCCACTCACAACACTGATATGATATCATTGTAAATATGTATATATCGTCTATATTTATGTGTATGAGTTATTAATAAAATGTCCGTATTTTGCACAAATAGTCTTCTGTTACATGTCTCACATATTACGTAATAGTACCTTTGTGTTATCTGAACATTACTGATCAGTTTCTGTCCAGTACACCGTAATTACCTGATCAGTTCTGTTTAGAGAGCATACAATGATGTTCCATGTAGTTACTGTAAGAGGTTATTCCTTTAAAAACTCAAGGACGCTGTGTATATGCCATGACTTCAGTGATATCAGGGACCAGAAGCAAGTTGACCTGATCCAATTTATTTAATGAACTCCACGATCATCATTTTCAAAAGAGCAGATCATTTTCAAAAGACTAGTGTTATAGATCTATATGCTGATGATACCACTATATACCACAATGCACAAAGCTTGAAAGAACTGGAAGATGTAATGAATGTGGACAGTGAAGTCATTGAGAGATGGTGTCGGGAAAACAAATTGTTTATTCACTTTTCTAAGTCCACTACTATGATCCTCACGACAAAACAAAAATCAAAAAGGTGTGATCTTAATTTTAAGGCCCAGTATTTTGTCTTTTTTGACATTCTCAAGCTCATTACCATGAGAACGGATAACATATCAGAAGGCTATTTTTATGTTCAAAATCAGCAACCACTTATGCCCACCTTACCTCAACTCTCTCTTTAAATATGTTAATGAAATTACTGCACACACTCTAAGATCAACTGAAAACAACAAACTGTATCTTCCAAAACCCAGAACAAATTATCTGAAACAAAGCCTGAGTTATTCTGGAGCAATGTTGTGGAACTCCCTTGGCAATAACCTCAAAGAAGCCCCATCTCTCAATGCCTTCAAGTCCAGACTTCTAAAATCCCTATGCTCTAGCACATAAAATTATGTACATGTAGTATTCTTATGTCAGGACATTTACATGTACATGTAATATACTCTGCAGTGTTTCCTGATTGTATATGTTGTACATACATGTGTACTTGTATATTTTCTGGAGGGCCTCCGGGAAGAACAGTTTTTCGCAACTGACAGAGTTACCCTCATGAAATAAAGATATATATATATATGAGTGCATGCCTTTGTCAAACACAACACAGCAAGGAAGCAATCAGAGATTGCTCAATTGTATGCCCCCCCCCCCCCGCCCGGCCGTCCCCTTCCGCTTTAATCTGACACTGCTCCGCCATTGTTCTGTTCTGTATTGGTCTGTGGAGGCCTAATTTGGCTAATTATAAAAATTCTGTTTCAGTCACTTTTTTCGGCATGCCTCGCATAATACATGTACATATTCCACCCGGGACTTTCGCCAAATTCAAAAATGTGACCTGGTTATGAGACCTACATTCCTTGAGAGTATATTGTGGTGAAATTATGAAGCGATCGTGAACTTTGCACCCAATTCACTTTTTTGGGGGCAATTTCATACTACAGGACCTATGTGGTGTGCTTTGGAATGTAGAATAACAATTTCATAGCCATTTTCCCAGTTCAAATCGGTTATGGACCGAGATCCAGCCTGGACAAATAAATATATCCCATTCACTTAGGTTTGATGAACAAAGGGCCATAACTCTTGAAATATAACCAAAAGCAGAGAAACTTCACGCTGCACAACTATGGGGTATTGACCACATATCATGCAAATTCCATACTTGTCCATACAATATTAACCGAGATCCAGCCCGGACAAGTCCCAATTCACAAAAACTTGATGAACAAAGGGCCATAACTCTTGAAAATATACGTGAAACGCGGAGAAACTTCACGCTGCACAACTACAGGGCACTGACCACATACCCTGCAAATTTCATAATTGTCCATACAATATTAACCAAGATCCAGCCCGAACAAGTGCCAATTCACGGAGATTTCAGGAACAAAGGGCCATAACTCATGCAAATATAAGCGAAACGGGGAGAAACTTAACGCTGCACAACTGTGGGGCACTGACCACATATCATGCAAAATTCATACTTGTGCATACAATATTAACCAAGATCCAGCCCGGACAAATCCCATTCACAGAGATTTCAGAAAAAGGGCCATAACTCTTGAACTCGGAAAAAACTCTACGCTGCACAACTACGAGGTACTGGCCACATTCCATGCAAGTTTCAATCCTGTCCATCAAATATTAACCGAGATATCGTGCGGACAAGAAACTCGCTGGGACAGACGGATGGACAGACGGACGGACGGACAAAGCGATCGCTATATGCCCCCCCTCTAATTAGAGGGGGGGCATAATAAAATGAACTGTTGATATTTGTCAGTGTATATAATAGCTTTAATACCGATGCCTGTCAAGAATCCCATCAGGCCAGAAGTGATCAATACACACGTATTAGCGATTAGCACGCAGGGGGAAAAACGGCCTTGGCTGAGTGACTCATTATTAGTTAATAGCTTCGAGGCAGCGCAAAAGCGAAAAAAGGCCAATCTTAGGTGTTTACAATATTGCATTTTATCCAAATTCAGGCTTCGAGTCTCTAAAATGGTAAAGCGGAAATTATGCTAATTCGGCAGTGAAAATGGTGGCAAAATTGCCCATGGTTTTTGAGAATTTTTCTATCGTTTATTTTATTCGCTAGTGCAACTGGTCCCTTATGAGCTATTCCTTTCCAAATTCGCTGTACTTTGTTACGTCTAAACGATAATAGGAAAAACGCAACAGAAAGCTTTATGAAATCAAGGATTAAAAATCATATACAAATTAAGTAAGGATAATACAGCAAATAAATGTCGAATAAAGTCTTACTGTTCAATGCTATACCAGTGTATCTCTCAGTCTGTACTAACGTGCAAATCTCTATACAGTCCGTGCCGACGCGCAGAAATCACGTTCCTGTATTTTTATAGTCCCAACACCGCTCAGCCGTTTACTGTTCCAGCAATTGTTCCAATCTCCGACAGTTCAATCACGTAGATAACCCAGCGGTCAAAACACAGGAGTAATCCAACAGGAATATACTGTCATGGTATTCAGTATAATATTAGACACTAAAGATAGTACTAGAATAATAGAGCTAAGGTAAACTTGTTAACCTTCTGTTCTGTGGTTATGGTCAAAGAATTTTCTCAAAGCTGTCATGATTAAATTGGCCGAATTACGAAGAGACCCGTATTATGTAGGTAATTGGGTCACAGCGCCATCTACACAGCGCCATCTGCACATCTGCGCTGGTATACATATTGTTCTGCGAGTTAACTATTTGGAGCTTTCTAGAAGCGGTTGTGATCGTATCTGGGTTAAAATCATACGTCATTGCTGTACCGGTGGAAGTTTCTTGATTTGATAGAATAATCTCGAATACCCGATAGAGTATAAATAGCCGGACAATTAGTCATTCTAGGAGAGATTCAAACGTCTTTTATGTGGGTGAATTAGATTGTGCTACTGGACATTACCTTTGCCTGAGATTACTGACTGCTGGATTGTATATTCCTGTTGGATTACTCTTGTGTGCTTGACCGCTGTTTTATCTACGTAATTGAACTGACGGAAATTGGACAACTGCGGAGCGGTGTGGACTAAAGAAATACAGGAACGCGATTTCTGCACGTCGGCACGGATTGTATAGAGATTTGCACGTTAATACGGACTCGAGAGATACACCGGTATAGCATTGAACAGTAAGACTATATTTCTCATTTATTTGCTGTAATGACCTAACTTAATTTGTATATGATGTTAGTATTGTAAAATAAATATTTGATTGTTTATCCTCGATTTCCCAAATCTTTCTGTTGCGTTTTTCTATTATCGTTTAGACGTAACAATACAATCCAGCAGTCAGTAATCTAATGCACCCACATAGAAGCCAGTTAGAATCCCTCCTAAAATGACTAATTGTCCGGCTATTTATACTCTATGTGGCATTCCAGTACATTCTGTCAAATCAAGAAGCTTCCACCGGTACATCATTGACGTATGATCTAACCCAGATACGAACACAACAGCTTCTAGAAAGCTTGAAATGATTAACCCACAAAACAGTATGTAGCTCTATCATTCCAGAAACATTGACAGTCCAATGATAGTAAATTACAATATCATAACAGCCTATGTGTAGATGGCGCTGTGACCCAATTACTGCCGTCATACAGGTCTCTTTGTATATCGGCCATTTGCAATTATGATAATCGGTCACGACTTCGAGAGAATTCTATGATTATAACCACAGAACAGAATGTAAACAACTTTACATCAGCTCTATTATTCTAGAACTATCTTCAGTGTCTAATTTGATACAGCAACACCATGACAACTTATAGCAAGTTCCCTGCAAATTTTTGTCTTGTTGAGAAATTGTGGAAAAATGATAAAATATACAAAACGACAGTATAATTCCAAAGTCCTGTAACTAAGCTGTGAATGGTCATATTCTGATCAATGAAATATGCTCATATTCAGTAGGATTTCAAATTGCCCAATATCTGTGTTGCACATAATTAATGCATCGTTATTTTTACGTAGAACTACTGCGCATTTTTTATTTCAACTTCCGTTGATGTTTTTCTGTGGCGAATAGGAACCAACGACTCGGCCGGCGGAATCATACATTGCACATCAAACGGACAGATCGTGACTGACAGCCTTTCAGAATACAATAGCTTTGCGGGCGACCTCACGGGTCAGCGACCCGCGGCTGGCGGAGTTGTTTTTCCTCCTTATTTAACTCCATGGTTTTATTCCTTCATTTCTATTATTTCTCTGTGAAAATCAGTTGAGATATCGTATATCTTTTGTTTGTGAATAAGGAAATACTGAACAAATGGCATGGAATCTGAATTGTAATACAAGTTCAGTGAAAAAGTGTGGAAAACATTCGGTTCAACTAACTTGTTAATGTTTTTTTCATCCAAGTAGGCGTACCCGGCATTTCATTCTGGGAGATTATGAAATTTGAGCCCAAGTTTACTTCCCTCGTTTTAAGTGACAAATGGAAAAAGATGTGTGGTGACATAAACCTTTTCTTCTCTGCTGTTTCTGACGGCAATATTGGGGGGGGGGGGGGGGACAGATAGATAGGCGAAATTGCCCGAAGGGTGAAAACAGAAGAATTGAAAGCAACTGGTCTATTGTAATGAGATGGAGAAAAATATCACACCCAGAAGAATAGAAAAGCAAAAACAAGCTTTATTTCAAAACTTAAGATGAAGATTGAACAAAATCAGAAGTAGAACAATTACATAAACCATCATGTAGACGAGTTAGGAAATATACCCTGAACCAAAGAAACACATAATATATAGCATCTGACAAACAGACTGGGTTGTTGCCCAGAATTAGATGAATTGTATTGTATTTAATTATCTACATCAAATATTAAAATGTTCCTTCTTGTACAAGTATTTTGATATTCAAAATATTAGTTGTGAATTATTGAAAATCATAATTCAATATTCTCGTTTAATACCGGTATGACTGTGTAACAATTTGACCAGAGCATGTTTTCAACTATCACAGAAGGTAATTGTGACTAGCTGGACAGTTTATACAATAAATCCTGATATAATTCAATCATACCTGGCAGGTCCATGGACAACACTGAACAAGTCTTAAAACAACAACTTAAAATCTGTTTGTCATTCACCTGGAAAATGCAAAAACTGAAAACCAACTAACAAATCTCAAAATAAAACATAGTTTTTATCACAGGCAAAACTACAGAACTTATATACGGTAATTTCCCTATTAATTCACCTTCCAAATTTAATTCGAAAACGGCCGATTTTTCCCCTGTCGTGATTTTGTCCATCCTAATAAAACGAAAACGGAAGCATTTTCAATATACCTGTGAAATAATAAATTCGAACACTCCCGTTTTCGCCACGGAGTTCGTGCCGATGAAAGTAAAGTGAATATGTTACTAGAATCTCGTATAGTATATCGCTGTATGCTATTATTTGTATTAAACGCAAAGAAACAACAGGGAATGGTACAATATAATCAGACTGAATTACTATTACTTACAGTCTATAAGGAAAAAAATTGATTTAATTAACTCCGCAGTCCTGTAATTTTATCCTAACTTGATCGCGTTTCGCCGCAGTCGGGAAAAATATATATGCGGTAGTCCCCCGCACGTGGTCGAGTGTCTGCACACGGCCCGCTATTGAATCATTCTTCAGTTTCCAGTGTTCGTATATCGCTGTATTTTTTTACAAATGTCGTGCAAATAAAGATTGAAAAATATCAAATATCTTTTTGTCAACCAGCATTCCTTTATTTGAAAAACACGGTGAATATTTTCCGAGAAAGCAGAACTGCGTGCGAATGAATTCTGTTTGAACGGAACATAAAAATCACTGACAACGATGGTCGACGTGACACGCTCTTAGGAAATTTTCATGGCGCTCCTTTTCTGTTTAAGTCTTTACGGTGGTTCATCGTCCCTCACTAATTCATGGCCCCTTTAACTTTTATACGTTGGTAATACTAAAATACGGGATATTTATTCAAGTCCTGGATGGTGTGTGTAAAATCATGGAGTGAAGACCAAAAAGTCTATGGCAGTCCGCTTATCTGTCTAAAGCTTCGTGATACAGGCCTACACAAATTTGTCGTTGGTTCATTTTCAGGGTTCACAACAACAACGTTGACATACCGAACGACTCGAACATGGAATATTCTAATATGTGTTTCGTGTATAGTTTTATATTTCCAGAATATTCTTTCAATTCCATGTCAGTTCATAGCTAATACTGAACAAAAAGGAAGGAATACGTTCAATGTTTTGGCCTGCTTGTACGATGTTATTATGGACGCGAATTTACAGACGTCAGCTCAAAAATCTGCATGATCTTGCTGAACTTGTCACTCGATCAATATGCTTGACTTCCTCGAATAAACTTAGACGCCTTTATCAGGATAGAGGAGATTTTCTGACATCATACACTGCCTTTTATGGAATGAGATATCAAAGTTAATACACGTTAATAAATACGATCACTACGACCACGGCCCGCCATTTTGGATCTTCCATGAAAGTCGGCGCGACATTTAATTCGAACTCGCGTTTTTCTAGAATTCGCTCAACAAATAATTCGAAAGTAACCAATTTTTGGAGTGGTGAGTTTCATCACTACATCGCGAATTAATAGGGAAATTACCGTAAGTACCAGTAAAAATAAACTTAAGACAAATAAAAGATTCCTGTATAGAATTTATAAAAATAAGTGAAATGATGCAATAATATATTTTGAAAAATGCAAACATGCCTTCAAATGAACGGGTTGCAATTTTCGGGTTGACACACTTCTAATGTCCCTCCATACTGAGAAGACCTTACAGTCAAAGATGACTAAGATTGTATCATAGACGGAATATTTATTCAAACTGGCAACTGGGGAAACAAACTCATAACATATTTATGTGACAGAAATTTGTTATAACAAGATAGAAATTCAATATCAGCCCGAGATAATGAACTCGTTATAATGATACACAAACTTGAAAAATGATATTACAAACTTGTTATAAGGAGAAAAACTCAACAATACAAACTTGTTATAAGGAGAAAAACTCAATATAACAATACAAACTTGTTATAAGGAGAAAAACTCAATATAACAATACAAACTTGTTATAAGGAGGAAAACTCAACAATACAAACTTGTTATAAGGAGAAAAACTCAATATAATACAAATTTGTTATAATGAGAAAGACTCAATATAACAATACCAATTCGTTATGAGAAACAAATACAAATTTGTTATAAGGAGAAAAACTCAATATAAAAATACAAATCTGTTATAATGATCGAGAAACACTCAATATAACAAACCACTTGTGAAATACACATGTACAGACTTGTTACAATATAAACTCGTAACAAGACACAAAAGCATAATCCCGAGATAGATGCAGGCTGTACATGTGCAAAGAAAGTCATTATCTCGAAACAATAAAAGTCAGTACCACCCACAAAAAAATAAAAGTCATTATCAAGAGATAATAAATGTCATTGTCATAAGATAATAACAGACTTGTCACATTTGTTCACGACAGTGAAACCGGGGGAGGGTGTTTTGGGGTGAGAGGGTCATATAGGGAGTGAGGGCCAATATTCAGTAATGGGGTAGGACCAATATTCAGTAATGGGGTAGGACCAATATTCAGTAATGGGGTAGGACCAATATTCAGTA
>JAVTVY010033806.1:0-15479 GCA_036873755.1 Hanleya hanleyi | reverse complement strand
AATTAGTGACAATTCCATGGAATATCAGAGCTTCTGAGCTATTTCACCAGGGCGTTGAAGCATTAAGAATGGTGATGGTGGGCGTTGCTGCAAGATGACACCTCACACGGTCCATTTGGACCGCGGATGGTCCATCTCTACACCAAATACCTTCCTGCGCTGCCCCAAAAGGCCCACTTTCGCTACAACTTGTACTAATGACGTCATCGATGACGTCACAGATGCTGTAAATATCCCTGAAATCGGGGTCTATACTCCGAGAGCTACAACATGACACATCCCATGACGCATTCGCAACGCGGATGGTCCATCTCTACACCAAATACCTTCCTGCACTGCCCCAAAAGGCCAAATAACATCCTTCACTGCTAAAAATGCCCACTTTCGCTACAACTTGTACTAATGACGTCACCAATGACGTCACAGATGCTGTAAATATCCCTGAAATCAGGGTCTATACTCCGAGGGCTACAACATGACACCCCACACGACGCATTCGCAACGCGGATGGTCCATCTCTACACCAAATACCTTCCTGCACTGCCCCAAAAGGCTCACTTTCGCTAATACTCCTACTGATGACGTCATCGATGACGTCACAGATGCTTCGGACATGCCTCAATTCGGATTGTACACCCCGAGAGCTACAAAATGACACCTCACACGACGCATTCGGACTAAGGATGGTCCATCTCTACACCAAACTCACCCCCACGCACCCACAAAATGTCCACTTTCGCTACTACTCGTACCGATGACGTCATCAATGACGTCACAGATGACGCGGACATCCCTCAAATCGGAATGTACACCCCGAGAACTACAAGATGACACCTTCCAGGACGCATTCGAACCGTGAATAGCCCATCTCGACCCCAAATACCTTCATGTACTGCCCGAAAATGTCCACTTTCGCTACTACTCGTACCGATGACGTCACCGATGACGTCACAGATGACGCGAACATCCCTCAAATCGGAATGTACACCCCGAGAACTACAAGATGACACCTTCCAGGACGCATTCGAACCGTGAATAGCCCATCTCGACCCCAAATACCTTCATGTACTGCCCGAAAATGTCCACTTTCGCTACTACTCGTACCGATGACGTCACCGATGACGTCACAGATGACGCGAACATCCCTCAAATCGGAATGTACACCCCGAGAACTACAAGATGACACCTTCCAGGACGCATTCGAACCGTGAATAGCCCATCTCGATCCCAAATACCTTCATGTACTGCCCGAAAATGGCCACTTTACTTACTACAACCAACTGCGCCTGCGCAGATTGACGCGACTTGCATTCAAAAACACGCCATTCTGACTCTACCCCACACAAGCTTCACTTTGACACCCTCCACGACCCATTCGGACGCATAGCGGTCCATCTCTACCCCAAACACCTTCCTTCACTGCCCCAAAATGGCCACTTTACTTACTACAACCAACTGCGCATGCGCAGATTAACGCGACATGCATTCAAAAACACACCATTCTGACTCTACCACACACAAGCTTCACTTTGACACCTCACACGACCCATTCGAACCGTGATTAGCTCATCTCTAACCCAAACACACCCCTACATAGCACCCAAATGCCTGTTTTCTATACTACAGCCAGACTGCGCATGCGCAGACTATTGAACACGGACGAACCATTAGTGCAGTCAAGTGCTCCTCCACGAGAGCTTCAAAATAAGACCTCACTCGACCCCATTGGACCACCAGGGACTCACCTAGACTCCAACATGTCCACCCCGTGTGGCCCTATACACCCATAGCCATGCAGTATAGGCCTATGGGCCTACCCAGGCCTTGGTGACTTTTTTCAAAAATTTCACCAATTCGCTCCGCAACCCTACCCATCGTGTTCTAAATGTCGAGACGTGAAAAACGAGACCCCACAACCCTACCGCAAATGTCGAGAAGTGGGTTTCCCAGGGGGACAAACATCGGTCCTATACCCCAGTATGGGAATATATATTTATATATATATGTCTATATGGGGCTATATCGTACTTTTTCAAAAATTTCACCGATTCGCACGGGGACACTTCCTATCATGTTCTAAATGACGAGACGAGTAAAACGAGACCCCACAACCCTACCGCAAATGTATAGAAGTACGTTTCCCAGGGGGGACAAACATCGGTCCTATACCCTAGTATGGGACAATATGAGGCTCGATGACTTTTTTCAAAAATTTCACTGTTTCGCTCCGGGACACTTCTTATCATGTTTGTTTTGACGAGACTAAGAAAACGAGACCCCACAACCTATACCGCAAATGTGGAGAAGTAGGTTTCCCAGGATGGTCCTATACCTCCCATACCCCATATAGGCATTTTCCCGTAATTTAGAATAAAGTCCGTATTCCGTATTTTTTCAGGAAAATTTTTACATACACCCACCCTGGAACTAGGGGGAGATAACTCTATTGACAGGCGAGCCCCGTTAAGCCCGGCGACCTATATACCACCCATACCCCATATAGGCATTTTCCCAGGTTTTTCGATAAAGTCCGTTTTCCGTTTGTTTTTTTTCAGGAAAAAATTTACATGCACCCACCCCATTGCCTGAATGCCTCTTCACCTAGGCTTCACTTTGATACCTCACTCGACCCCATTGGACCATTAGGGGCTCCCCTAGCTCCAACACGGCTATTTGCATACCCTTGGGCCACCGCGCATGCGCAGAATGCCGCTATTTCAACCCCACACCCAGTCCATTAGATGCCCCTTCATGAATGCTTCACTTTGATACCTCACTCGACCCCATCGGTCCACTAGGGGCTCCCCTAGCTCCAAAAAGGCTATTTTCATACCCTTCGGCCACCGCGCATGCGCAGAATGCCGATATTTCAACCCCACACCCAGTCCATCAGATGCCCCTTCACATAAGCTTCACTTTGATACCTTACTCGACCCCATTGGTCCATTAGGGGCTCCCCTAGCTCCAAAACGTCTATTTCCATACCCTTGGGCCACCGCGCATGCGCAGAATGCCGATAGTTCAACCCCACACCCAGCCCATCAGATGCCCCTTCACGAATGCTTCACATCGATACCTCACTCGACCCCATTGGTCCATTAGGGGCTCCCCTAGCTCCAACACGTCTATTTCTATACCCTTGGGCCACCGCGCATGCGCAGAATGCCCCTAATTTAACCCCGCGCCCAGCCCATCAGATGCCCCTTCCCATAAGCTTCACCTTGATACCTCACTCGACCCCATTGGACCATTAGGGACTTCCCTACATCCCAAAACGGCTATTTCCATACCCTTCGGCCACCGCGCATGCGCAGAAGGCCGATATGTCAACCCCTCACCCCGCCCATTAGATGCCCCTTCACCTAAGCTTCACTTTGATACCTCACTCGACCCAATCGGACCATTTTATCTAGGGACTACTTTTTCTCCGCGGAAGCTTTTTCCCGTGACCAAATCACCGCCAAAACCGCGGCCAGACCGCATCACCGCGGATGAATACATCCTGAATACATCCCCTGCAGCAATTGGAACTCTCCTGGATTGGAGGTAGCTTTTGGTCTTTCTGCCGGAACTATATTGCATTTGACCTCTGTGACCCTCCCGTGACCTCCCTAATATGCAAATTTCTGAGGTCAATGGGGATACAAATACTCTTTGTATACTACTGTCGGCCCTGCGTGCATTCCTGCTCTGTTTGGTCGTCAATTCGTCTTTGAGTGTCGAGTGAGCGCATATCGAGGAAGATAAAAGTTCCATTTTTAAGGCTTTGGAATGTCTCGGCCTAGAGTCGAGCCAGGGACCTGAAGCTTGCGAGGCGAGCGCTCTACCACAAGACCACCTTGGTGCGGTCTTTAAGGCTCGATTCTGCATGCAGCCCCGCGTCGCTCTTTAACACCAGGGACACATCGCTGTCGCTCTCAAAGAATGGGGATGTCAACAAGTACTGAAAAGCTCAATTCGCAAGAAGTTGTATGAAATCTCCAGATTAAATTGCTCATAGTCTCAGCAGACAGAGCCTCAAAAATATGTAAATATAGATATTACCAGGTGCTTGTTAAGGAATTGAGTATACCACATCATCATCGAATACGTCTATACTTTCTCCCAAACTGCACTGTCTCGGAAGATTTAGTTAACAACCATAAACCGTTTCTCAAGGAAAGAGGTATTTGTCTTCCAATCACTCAAAACCATGTATCAAAAGTGTAATGTACCCCCAAAATGCAAACATCATACAAAGCTAGATATATGGCTGATTACATAAGCTGCTCAAGCTTTTTTCAACCATGGTGACGATGGCTCTTCAGGAGGGAAAAAACATTTTGGGAATGATATTGCGCCACTATTTCTAAATTCTTTGGCGTTTAATCTATGTGGATATTGAAAAAAAAACACTCTATTGTCCTACAAAAGACCTTGATGCGAAAAGGTCACATACCATACAGATAAGATGTTTCGCATCTCTAGACTAGGACATTATCGACCGTCTTAGTTCACTAATAGTATCGGTGTTCACGAGAACTGGTCGCCGATATATTAATGTCAGAAGCCATAAAATATTCTTTAGCTCTGCTGCATACCAGGGATATTATTCATGGACTGTTCCATTGCTTATAGATTTGCTTGAATTTCTCATTAGTAATAGATATGTGAAATTTGGCAACACATTATATCAACAGCATATAGGTATTCCAATGAGTACTAATTGTGCACCTCATTTGGCTGACCTATATCTGTTCATTTCAATCCAATCATTGCAAAGCCCATTCTTTCACCAAACGCTAAATAGAGGATCTTCTCGCTGTGGTTAATTCCTATATAAATGATGCAGTGAATAATGTATTTTTCCTTACACTGGATTTGAAGGAAACTAAAGGTAGCCCTAACGGTACATCATATGTAGACCTATATCTCTATAAAAATGAAGTGGCCGACTTTATGACAAGGGAGACGATTATAGTTTCGACATCGTAAAATACCCTTTCTGGACTAATATTCCAGTGGGACCTGCATATGGCGTATACACATCTTTCCTAGTAGCATTTGCTAGATCCTGTGTAAAGTGTGACAATTTTAACCAACGTCACAAAACATTATTGCCGAAGCTTATTAAACCGGGCTTTACTAAAGCGCCTTCACACAAAGTTTCTCAAGTTTTGCGAAACATATCGCATGCTTATAGCAAAATACGAGCGTAACGTGCAAGATATATGTTGTTACGTTTAACCGTCGTTACGTCTAATTCCGCTTAACCCAGGGCTATGAACCTTATAAACTCATGTACTGGAATATCATCATGGTGTTTATATTGTAAACCTCAATCGGTACTTCAAAACCCTGTAGAGAAATACACACTCAATCGGTCAGGATGGCAACCGATATATTATATAACTTACCTGCCATTTAAACAGTTCTGACACCACCGGTTTTTAACCGGAATATACACTTACCAAATACTCAAACAAGAATTTAAAAGATGCATTACTGACATGTCAAACAATAACAATGTTTTATTCATTATCTTTGCAGAATATCACCGTAACTTTCAGGTGACATATCTTTATTTCATTTAATAAATCATTAAATATTAAAGGTAATGACTGAGGTAGCCTTTAAACGAGTACCTGTGAATTTATCAACAGATCAGGGGAAACAACTCCTCCTGAAATAGTGGCATGCGACTATCGGAGAACCTTTTCATACCAAAAATAGCCGAAAGAAAAATAGCTACGTGAAAAGCTGTCAACGGAAACTCCCGATTGCACGCTGGATTCGACCAATGAAATAACCAGTTGCTGGTGGGCTGTAAAAAATGCAAAAAGAGAATCGTGCAGCCAACGTGTTTCACCTCCAGACTTGTAGTCATGGCCTGACTCGACAAAAAACGAAATAATACTTGTAATGTTGAAATGCTGGAGTGATTGTGGAATAAGGCCTCTCCCATAAACCTCTTTCAAATTAATAAATGATGCTGTCAAGGCGTTCGTTAATAACGCTGTCGCCATTTTGCATCTCGCGCCAAATCTTGTCTGTGCTGCGACCTCTGCCTGGAGATCACAACCGGAAATGACACTATTTCTTGAAATTATTGCCGATAAAAGATCATAAATTAAAACAAAAAATACACTGACGGTTGCAGACTTATGGCAGCTTGGAACACAGACGCTTTATTACAAAAGAAAATGTTTTTCAATTCAAAGATCATTCGTTGTAATTATTTGCTACATACCTCTGTTATAGCAGAGACAAATCTGCACACAGAAAACGATGAGGTGAGCCGACCCACCAGCAAACGATTGGTTGTTGATTTTTGCCACATGACTTGCGAAATTTACCGAATCCGTGGTGAAAAGGTAGTTTGCAACTAACTTTGAAGGAACTACAAAGAACATGTTAATAACTTTGATCAGATAATTGACACCAATATATATACAGTTATTTATCACAAAAGTTTCACAAGTAAGTTATGTTTCATGAAAGATATCGAGTATCGGATATACAGCCTCGCTTTGATATTAGGGAAACATGGCAGTCTACGTGAAGTTGTGGTTGAAATCTGTCCCATGAATGACGTTTGTTGTGCAGGGACATTTACTGCTGTAAGATTTTCTGGAAGCTGGTGTGATGACAAAGTGCTGGTACTGTTTGAAGAAGAAGTGGATTTTGTGGCAGTGTTGGGTTTTGGAATGGTGAACGAGGACTCATCCAGTTTGAGTACATGCTCCACATGACCAAATTCGTTGGCGATTCCAACGATTTGATTTCGGAGGAACCGAAATCCTTCTCCCTGCTGTTTCAGTGCAGTAATCTGTACTCCTATCTGTTCTCTAACACCTTGATTCAGCTTAACTGCTGCATCTGTATAGACCGTTACAACTCTGTTCATGCGGGACATCTCTGTAATTACTCCGGGAATACATTTAACCTAATCACTTATTGTACAACTCTGTTCGGAAGGTTTGGAATTTGTGGCCTCGAGGATTCCAGCGACTAGAGCAATGTTCACATCCGTTGACATCAGTTGATATGTTACCGGTCTCATATCTTGTTCAGGAGTTCGTTGCTATACCAATTGCAGCCAAGATTGCTGATGCCACAGAGTTTGCAGTTTTTGTCAACCTTTTTATGGATGATATTCGCCAACTGGCACACAAGATCAATCACAATCTTGGGGTTTCGTAACTGTCTCGGGAATGACTTCTTCATCCGGCATACCCTTATCATCCAGTTTTGGATTGATCGGGCTTGCGATGGGTGAAATAAGGTCAGTAGCTTCATGAAAAAGTTCCTAATCCCACTTTCCTTTGGACGGATTTCAATAGCTTCTTCACATGGTGTTGAATTTTCAGGGTCGTTCGTTACGATGTATTCGAGAATTAGGGTGGCAATGAGGATTTCTTTGGTGGCGGGAGGATTTGTGTCCAAAATGATGTTGTTAGGACGTTCATCGGTTGTAATAGAGTCCACAGCAGGACGAAACTCAATTTTACCATTGAACTGGTCCAAAATTCTGGGATAGTGGCGAAAGACTTCCAATACATCCAGGTAATGGTGGGGCGGAATCATTTGGTCACCGGAATTTCTATTGGAATGAATAGAGGAATTGGTGTACTCTCATTAACTTCTGCGGGTTTTGTTAGTTTTTGCTGGGGTGTACCGTTTCCCTCGTTGAATGCGATGAATTCCTCTCTGAAAATAGTGTTGACCTCTTCTGGATTAAGTGTATATGAAGTCCCAGTTTCACCGACATTATCCATTGGTTTGCATGTAGTTTTTTTTCCATATGTTTCTTCATTTCATCCGCATTCAACGCAATTGTATTGCATCTTCCACAGGGGTATGGGACTTCAGTTCTTGAGAGATCATTGGTCACCACTTGTCGTAGCATCCACTGCCTGTCGGCTTTATCAGACATTCTGCAAAGCGTAAGAAAACTGTGCATTATTCAACATACTTTAATAATTATTTCCTATCAGTCACCCGATATAGTGCCATGATTATACAAGTTTTTTTGTCTATGTCTGAGGAATTTTAGATTATTCCCCTGCTTGAGTCAGTCAATGTCTTTACTGCCCATTTTAAAGTGTTTGTTCCCAAGTTGGGTTTCAATTTTTGTGATGAAAGACCCTTGTTTTCCCTGCTTCGTCCGGTCGGATGATATAATCCAAGTCATTTAGTTTGTTTTGTACTAAATAAGGACCGCTATATTTAGTAGGGTCTCAAGCAGGAAGTCTCAATTCTCGACCAAGCATCAGTAAACCCTGAATCGTCATGAAGGGTGACTGTATGCTGAAGTCAAACATCCCAGTTACAGGTCCCAATCTTCTTGCTTGTCTTTCAAGTATGTTTTAATAATCCGTATTTGTGTTCGGTTGAATCGCTCGATGCTTTGGTTTTGATCGAGTTTTCGTAATCTCCACGAGTCGACAATGTTCTGTAAATACCCGCTTACATAATTTGAGCCCTGATCACTGTGCCAATCTAAAGGACAGCCAAATCTACTGATGACTTCTTTTAGTATTGCCTGAGCACATGTGACTGCTGTCTGGTCCGGTTTTGGGAAAATTTAAACTCAGTTGGTAAATAATCCGCTACAACGAGGATAAATTATTTCCACGCTCCGTTTCGCATAAGGACCTAAACTATCTGTTGAAAGTCTATCAAGAGGTGCTCCGACTCTCATATCACCGAGAGGAGCTCTGAGTGATTTTGTTGGGTTTTATTTGCTCCACAAGTGTAGCAACGACAGTGTCGTGCAAAGATGGAATCATGCATCTGGTTCAGAACATTATCTCTCATACTTCTAGGTACCAGAAACTGCTAATGACTGCCAGTTGAATCCTGGCGCAGGAATTTCCTAAATGATACCCCATCCTTTATTTCGATACTTTTGACTTTCCTCACACCATCTTAAAACAGGTCCTATGTCGGGGTCCTGCAATTGAGTTTTTCCTGAGCGTAGACACAGCATAGCCCTGCATCCATGGAGTCTCAGTTGCTTTACGGACTGAGCTGCATTCAAGTTGATCTGTACGGGTCTCACTGTGGTGATGTTTACTGGACAGGCCTGTCTAATGCTGCCCATCTACCCTAACCTTGTGTCGATATGTTCGGTATAACCCGGCATTTCTGTCGGAAACGCAAAGGTTACTCCAGGTGATGGTTCTCAGCAACAGCAACATCAAATACCAAACATACTAGAATGCATTTCTCCCAATCCTTTGGAGACAAAGAACAGGCCCTACACATTCTGTGTCTTCCAGGCCAACCGGTTCTTTAATCTGAGAGTTTTCCCTCGATGTTCACCTACAGCTCCCGTCTTCTCCATAAATGCACCATGCATTTCCGTGGTTCGTTTACAGCACTTAACGTAAGGTCCGCACTTCGAGGTGTGTACTCGATCTCAAAATCAAAGTCTGATAACACTTCTATCCCATTCTTTGGCTCCTTCAAGCTGAAAACTCACTCCAGTTCTTGAATGTCCGCCAGAATTAAAAACTTTCTTCCTAGAAGATAATGACGGAAATATTCTGTGAAAAATTTCACAGTCACTAGTTCTTTGTCAGCCACGCAATAGTTCTTAGGCAGCCCTGTTCAGGACACGACTAGCATATGAAATGATACGTTCCCTTCCATCTTGGATTTGAGACAGTTCTACCCTGATGCTTATGTCACATGCGTCTGTATCCAAAATGAAAAGCCATCCATCCTCCAAATATCACATAATATCCGATCCTGTTAATGCTGTCTTCATTGCTCTAAATGACTCTTCGCGTTTAGACGTCCATTGAAAATGTGTGCCCTTCTTTGTCATTTCAGTTTATGGATGTGCGAACTTAGAAAAGTATGTTACCCAACGGTGATAAGAGCTTCCTAATCGCAGGATATCTCTGACTTCGGTTACATTCCTAGGGATACAATCTTCTCGTTTGGACGGATACCATTTCCAAAAATAATATATACAATAAATACAGCTTCCCTCTTAATCAAATGACATTTCGTTGGTTTCATTTTCAACTTAGCAAGATTGATTTTCTTGAAAACTAGTCTAAGTGTCTATGTGTGTTCTTCAAAAATATGGCCAAATATTACGACATCGTCCAGGTAAAGAAGACATGATATTCATTAAAGTCCAACTAGGACTACCTCGATACATCTCTGGAACGTTGCTGGTGCAATGAAGAGGTCAAATGGCATTGTAGTGCACTCAAATGAAACTTATTTCATAACAAATGCTGTTTTCGGTGTGTCTTCCTTCTTGATTGGTACTTCATTATATGCCGAGGTGATATATAGGGTAGTGAACCATGTCGCTCCTTCTATGGCATCAAGACAATCTTGGATTCCGGGCAATGGAAAAGCATCTTTACTGTCATTTTCATCTGACGGCGATACAGCTCATCAATCCTCAGTGTACGAGTTGTCACAGCGAAACAGCTCACCAACTACCAATATACGAGTTGTCAGAGCATTTCCATCATAGCTCTCTAGATTTGTATCTAATACCGCTTATGCCGGTGCTAGGGGCCGTTTGGTCATATCATCAAGGTTGCCACATGAACAGGTACAATAAAAGCGTACCTGAGATACAACACATATCACGAGTCGTTAGATTATTGGTATGTGCTTTAGAATAGGTTAACCGGAAGACTATACTGTGAAATCATATGGCTCTGTCAGTATGTCGGCACCTCTACCCACTTCCCTTATATGTGTTGTAATTTTTACCTGTATATGGCGAGATTCTGCTGGTGGACGTTTCGTCCCCGAGTCTGCCCCCTGTACATACCTTTTGGTCTTTGATATATATGTTGGCATTTGTGGGAAGTTGATGCTCGGTCGACATCGGGCCTTACAGAAAAGTCTTTTGTGTTAAATGCCGTCATTTTCATCTGACGACGATACAGCTCACCAATCCTCAGTGTACGAGTTGTCACAGCGAAACAGCTCACCAATTACCAATATACGAGTTGTCAGAGCATTTCCATCATAGCTCTCTAGATTTGTATCTAATACCGCTTATGCCGGCGCTAGGGGCCGTGTGGTCATATCATCAAGGTTGCCATATGAACAGGTACAATAAAAGCGTACCTGAGATACAACACATATCACGAACCGTTAGATTCTTGGTGTGTGCTTTAGAATAGGTTAACCGGAAGACTATACTGTGAAGTCATGTGGCTCTGTCAGTATGTCGGCACCTCTTCCCACTTCCCTTATATGTGTTGTAATTTACGGGTTACCAGGTTGAGGCGACAAAAGTCAATACCTGGCCTTATAAAGCCTTCCTGATCAGGATGATGTTGATGGTCTAATTGATCCCTGTTTCTGTAAGTCTTCTAGTGCCTTTTTATCTCCTCCGGCAAATACCAAGGCTGTTTGATAGATTTCGCATCACCTATCGGAAAATTGGAAAATACTTCTACACACTCCCTAAGTACATCAGCTATGAATCCTGTTTGGAAGATTCCAGTTCACGTGCTATCTGTATGTACAAATCTCTGAGGTGTGTCTGGACGTTCACTTTTCACTTTCCTAGGTCGAGGTACATCTGATACTTGGTGTGTAACATTGAGTACAGGGTTAACCAGTTGGATTCGACGAATCGAGCCATAATTTTCTTCTTCTGTATCTTATTCCTTATGCAGAATAACATTAATATTTGGGTATACTGATTCGGCATACTCCTCACATCCACAAAATCATGGCGCTACTAAAAGCGAGTGTTTCTCGGTTAATTCAGGCGAACCTTCTATTAAGTATTAAGTATTTTCAGCTTCAGTTACTGAATCCTCTTCAGTTGAAAAAGTGTAAGATTTCGTCCCCCGTCTACCCCGCCAGGGACGAGGTGTTTTAAAAACATCGGAAATATGTTCTCTTGTATTTTCCCGTATATCTGGATTTAGGTGTATCATCACTTTCTGGACTGGTGGATGTTCAGGTCTGGTACGTATCTCTGGATTCGAGGTATATCTTGAATCTCACTGTATATCTTGAATCCCACTTCTGATACCAAAAATGTTACGGTCAATTAACCTGTACTTCAATACCTCGTAAAGAAATACACAGTCAATCGGGCAGGATGACAACTGATATATTATACCACTAACCTGGTAATTACTCAGTTCTGACACCACCCATTTTTAAGCGGAGTACACACTTACCAGATACTTAACCAGGAGTAAAGAAAATGCATTATTGAAATATAAAACTATAACAATGATTTATTCAATATCTTTACATAGTATATTAATACTTCAAGAATCAACTTTGTAGTTTCAGGTGACAATAAATAATTTACTTCATTTAATAAATCATAAAATATTAAAGGTAGCACTCTCTGAAGAGTATACGTTTGTTGTTTATATTCTGCTAATTTATCCTGAACGATCAAGGTAAACGATAGCCCGAAAACATCGGCTAAGGGGTCTATTTTTTTATTTTTTTTTTATTGTTGTTGCTGACCCCTTTAGCCCGAATCACATATACAGACCGAAAAGGAAAAAATAAATAAGACGTCAGTCGCTCGAGATCTTCAACTGCACACGGCGTGGGGAATTGAGACAAAGGCACGAAAAGCATTTTATCGAATAAATAATATGATTTGGCATCTCCAGAACTTTGATAATCAACTAATGACTCATTCCGTTAGACGAAATCTTCTTCCAAACTCTAATTTTGTCATCTAACTCGTCAAGTTGCCGCCATTTTCAGTCTCGTTGACAGAACGAGATTTCCAACGCGATTGACCTTTCTGACCACGTGACTCGTCCATTTCACCATAGTCTGGATACCTAACCCACATTACGCTACGTCATCCTTCGCTGCATATTAATAGAGACGGGTATCCAGAAAGGTCACGATACTAGTGCGCGCGCGCGGCCAAGTCTCGTTGAACGGTAATCTGAGGAAATGGCGGTAAACATCGAAATCGAGCGTTTATTGTGTTTTCTTCGTCGTCACTAATTTTTTGGAGTCCCAAACAGTCATCAGAGATGGTACATGGTGAAAGAACCTCAGGTCGGTCAAACTGTATCAAATTGGCATATTTTTTCTCTTCCGTTTCGTTATTTTCGTCAGCGAAAAGTTGCTCTTCGCGAGGCGAATTTTTTTCTCCAAAATTTAACCCACCCTCGATCTCGGCTGTGATAGGAATGCCACGCCCCCTTACCCTAAATTTACCTATCACAGCCAGAGTTTCTTGGTTAGGTAAACGAGTACCTGTTAAAAAATCAACACATCAGGGGAAAGAACTCCTGCTGATATTCCCGCTCTCAATGTACCAAGTACAACGACTGTTAACTCCGGGCACAGGCCCACAAAACAAGAGATTGGGGGATTAGGGTGAAGTGTAACAGTTTTCTTTTCACAAGCAGTGTACCCAGTCATCTCTCAATATTGCTGCTATCTATCTATAAGCATACACAGGCTTATTATCACACTGGTATCCGGGGCTGAATAATAATATCTGTATTTTCCTTGTCTGGATATCTACAGTTTTGTCAATCATCATTACATATACATGTGTCGTAGCCATAGTTATGTCATATACAATTATCCTTTACCCCGATTTTATATCCTGGGGTAGATCACCCCGATTTCAAAACCTGGGTTAGATTACCCCGACTTTAGGTCACGCCGATTTCAGATCCTGGGTTAGTCCATGAATGCATGCTTATATTTTCGCTTTATTATTAGAACAATGACCGAAGTGAAGAACCTTGCGTGTGTCCTCGAATTTATACCCTTGAGTGCATGTGACTTCAGCGCTAGATATCGGAGAATATGATAGCCTGGAAACTTGCTGAGAGCTTGCAACCAGTTATGAATGAAATACAAAGAACATGTTAATAAGTTTGATAGATAATTGCATGTTTATGAAACCAACTATATATATTTTCATACAGTTCTTTCTAACACAGGTATCACAAATAAATCATATTTCGACAGAGATATCGA
This sequence comes from Hanleya hanleyi, assembly GCA_036873755.1. NCBI lineage: Eukaryota > Metazoa > Mollusca > Polyplacophora > Lepidopleurida > Hanleyidae > Hanleya > Hanleya hanleyi. Next base: position 1,520 of record JAVTVY010033806.1, on the reverse strand, counting down.
GTACGGTCGTACAGGATATACAGCCTCGCTTTGGCATTATGGAAACCAGACAGTCTACGCGAAGTTGTTGGTTGAAATTTATACAATGAATGGACGTTTACGAGAAAATGAATAACTATCGCAACCCGACAGAATAAGGTAAACAAGTCAGATCGGTAGAAAACAGGACTCGAGTAAGTGTGAAATATTAACATCCAAATAAACTGTAAAAATGACCATCCGCGTGACATACTTTTGTACACAGTACAGAGCTAATTAGACAGAATGTATCGAACAATAAGACCATCGAATTAACAGACACTGTCACACTATTAACAGACACAATGACGCAGATACATCATTCTCTTGAACATGATATAGATTAAGAATACTGATAAATTATAGGACCCTGCGGATTTAATATTTTTGAAACATGATAGCTTGTATTGCCGCCATCATTCAAAACTGTTAACCGCTTCTCTCTTGCAGCAAACTATATCCTGTGTTAAGTATCCGATGATTTGTGTGTGTGTGTGTGTGTGTGTGTGCGTGTGCGTGGGTGTGGGTGTGTGTGTGTTTTAATTTGGTGGTAATGCTGTTATATGAGTTAGATCTTTGGATTATTGATTATACTTTAAACCCGTGTACGCCTGGATTCCGTTGGTGGGCAAGTTGTCCCCGAGGCCGCGGATCTCTGCACATCCTAACTTAACAATGGCTACCACTAATAAAACAATGCTAAGATAGATCCAAGGAACCTGATTGCAGGTTGGACCGATTCTCTAATAGATCGAAATGCACTAAGACCATTTTCTATCCAAATGACAGGTATATTTCTGACACAAAGCAAGGTCGTAACATCAAACATTATAATATTGCGCACCAATATTTAGCACCGAATTCTCCGTGTAATAATTTTAGGATGTCTAAGTGTGGTCACCGTGAGTGTCTTACGTGTTCACTCTTTAATACTGTAGATTCATTTAGTTTCACGTTAACTGGTGATTCATATTTTGTAAATTCTTATATTGATCTTAGTTGTTCTACTACAAATTGTATTTATTTAGCACACTGCAAGTAGTGTGGTCAATAGTATGTAGGCAAGACGACACAATACAAATGTGTAGTCCGTCATTCAATAATTTCCCCGTCCATAATTCAAAGACTTATTCTATATAACAGCATTTTAGCACGAAATTCATAAAAACTGACCAAAAAAAAAAGAACATGAGATTGATCTAATCAAAACCCCTCGGCTTCCCCCAAGTGTAGTGTGAATTGGGGAAGAGATAGTTCTATGTAGGATGATCAAGATATACTGGTAGTTGGTTACATTCAGCCATACAGGGCAGAAATAGAAAAATTATATATCTGTAAAGGGGCATAACTCTGTAAAATATGGGTCGAGGAGAACCACTTTCGATAGGCGTCTGACTTAGCACTCTGTAAAATAAGAACCGAGACGAATAAGCTTTACCGAACACGGATCTGCAGATATAGATTGTACATTCAGCTACAGATAACAAAATCGGAGATTATTA
>JAVTVY010033805.1:0-14869 GCA_036873755.1 Hanleya hanleyi | reverse complement strand
ATGGAAATACACGTTTTGGGGTCTAGGTGGGCCACCATTGGGCCAATGGAGTTGAGTGAGGTATCAATGTAAAGCACACAAGTTCAAGTTCAAGTTCAAGTTTATTGCACCAAACACCCGGTACAGGGCAGAGTACAAAACAAAACAAAGTAAAATGCTTACCCCAAATACAGGGTTGAGAACAAGTATACCAATGAAGTCAGAAATACAGTTTTACGTTCCGTCATATCATAGGTATTCATAAATGTAGCTCTTTTATTGAGCTGACACTGTACTAGACTACAAGTATCTTATCTATAGCCTGTACTGAACATAATATGTAGGCTACATATAGCCATGAACATTCAAGCAGAATGCATACATTACTACATATATACATTGTATCATGGTAGTAGGTCAAGTCTCTTGTTGTACCAACTGTATAGGTTATCACCAATCAGGTTTATTTGAGGGCGATCATTATTGGTTAATAAATACACAAATTTACCATCCGGTGTCAAAGTACCAAAGACAATATTTGTCTCATTTATTTTGTCAAAAATAATTTTTCTCTCAATATTGAAAATTTGACACTGCATAACAAAGTGGAATTCGTCTTCTCTTATATTACATTTGGGGCATAAGCGTTGCTCCACAGGTGTGATTGGACGCGTATGTCTACCAGTCTCAATTTTCAGTTTGTGATTACTGAGACGTAGTTTTGCTAGGAATGTTCTCACTTTGGTGTTACGAATCAGAAGCAGATATTCCTCTAACTTAATATTGTTTTTTAATATACGATATGTTCTCATTTTGTTACTTGATCCATCAGCATGGTCCTGCATAGATTAGTTGAATTGGTATTCAAAGTGAGAGTTTAGGGCTTGTATTATTTGTGATTGAGAGCATTGTTTATGATCTAGGCCTAACGTATCGTTGATATATTTAGTAAGTTTGTACAGCCAACCAGTTCGATGCTGACATAATTTGCGTTGTTCTTCTAAGGCATGATAAGTTATCCTGTCTGGGTAACTGTTAATATAATCATAATATTTTATGGCCCTTACAGCAATGTCAAGCATCAATGGATATATCCCTAATTCTGCTCTAGCACCATTATTATTCGTTGTTCTATGAACCCCTAGAAGTCTTTTGCAGAATCTATTCTGAATTTTTTCAGGATTTAAAGTGTCATTGTTTTTTCTAAGTAGATAATCTGTCCCCCATACTTCCGAACCATACAACATAACTGGCTTTATTAAAGTTTTGTATAAATGACAAGAAATATCCATTGGGATATTTCTATGTTCTATATTGTTATGCAGGGCATAAGATGCACGTAATCCTTTATTTCCTAACATAGTGGTGCATTCATTAAAATTTCCAGTTCTGAAAAAAGTCACTCCAAGATATTGGTAACTGTCTGCAATTTCTAATTCTGTGTCATTTAATCGCCAGCTGTGATCTACACATTTAGGTCCTCTCTTGAATATAACAATTTTTGTTTTTTCAAAGTTTGCGTTTAGTTTATTAATTTGACAAAATATGTCTAGACTGTTCAGGCATCTTTGTAGTCCTTCAGGCGATTCGGACATTAACATAAGATCATCTGCAAATAGAAGATGTGATACATTGAATCCATTCAATTGAACGGGATCAGAATCCTGTGGTATAAAGTTTTTTATATTATCGATAAATATATTGAAGAGTGTTGGAGATATGCTACACCCTTGTCGAACTCCTATATAGGATTGGAAACTGTCCGACATTTCATCATTGACCTTGAGTTTATACTTGATGTTATCATATAAAGATGTTAGTATGGAGAATATTTTACCATTTATGTCCTTTTCCTTTAATTTGTCAAAAAGAAGATCGCGGTTGACAGAGTCAAAAGCTTTCCTGAAATCAACGAAACATGTATAAACTGGTTTCTTATTGGATTGATATTTATCAATTATAGTGCGGAGTGTGAATATGTTGTCTGTTGTACGATAATCTTTACGGAAGCCAGTTTGATTTCGACTTAGAAGATCGTTAGTTTCCAGATGGGTTGTAAGCCTGGTGTTTATGATTTTCGCAAATAGTTTGCCTAAAACATTGCTAAGAGCAATGCCCCGATAATTATTCGGGTCAATTTTACTGCCTTTTTTGTGTAGGGGAATAATAGTAGATGCTGACCATGCATCTGGAAAGTGACAACTGTCTAGTACCATGTTAAATAGTTTGATCGTTTGATCTATGATTAACGGAATTGTAGTTCGAAGTAGTTCATTACTTATAGTATCTTCACCTTGACTTTTATTAAGTCTTAAAAGCTTCAGATTACTATGAATCTCTTCAGCTAAAATAGGTTTATTCAGGGTTTCGTTTAATGAATTTATCAGTGGTTGAGTTTGGATGTGTGGGACAATTTGTATTTTTAACTGAATTATGTACCGGTACATCAGATAAATTTATAAAATGATCCAATAGAACATGTTTATCAGCATCTATCCTTGATTTGGGTTGATCACTTAATGTTTTGATGATTTTCCAGTACTTAGATGAATCAGATGATGTGCATTCTCTTAATTGGTTCACTAGGTTAGTATAATAATCTTGTTTTTTTGAGCGAATAAGTTTTTTATAATTCTTTTTTAATATATGGTAGTTTAGTCTGGTTACATCAGTTTGGTTAGAATTGTAATTACTATAGCCTTTTTTCATGTTATTCTGAGCTTGTTTGCATTCTTTGTCGTGCCATTTGTTCTTTTGTGAGGTCTTATTAGCTTTTACTACAACAGTGGCATGACAATTAAAAGTGTGTAGGATTTGTGTGAAGTCATCAACACATTTGTCAACCTCTGCATTACTTTTCCTGTATGATGTCATCATAAAATTATTAAGCTGCATTTGTATTCCAGGCATACTGTAAGTGTTTAGGATATAACCCTCACTATTTTTGGTCCATTTTCTTTTAAATTAAATTTTTTGAAATTTTTTATTATGTTTAGTTTGAATTGTAGGTTGATTTATAAATAGATTGAGATATACGGCTTGTTGACAATGGTCAGACAGTGGTGTTAAAGGATATATATGAAAATATTTGATGTATTGGTATAAAGATTCAGTTGCACAAGTGTAGTCTACAGCACTGCGTCCATTATATGTATGACATGTAAATTTGCCAAGTCTGTCACCAACCATTCTACCATTCAAAAATATTAGTTTATGAGCTAGGCTCAGATCAAGGAGTTTCCGACCAAAGGTATCCACTTTTACATCTTGATTATTTCTATTTGACGTTATTACATTAAAATATGTATCAGGTATATGTGGGTGAAAATCTACACCATCATTGTTAATAAGTTCCTGTACAGTACCCACTCGAGCATTGAAGTCTCCACCAAGCATGATCATTCCTTTTGTAGAATAGAAGTCGACCATCTGGTCAACCTCTTGAAAGGGGTCCCTTTCTTTGGGAAATGCTTTCCAGTATGGGGAGTTATTTGGACGTATATATATAATACCCATGTATATATCATCACTTGTACTTATAGAATCTTTCGAGATCTTGGCCCACACCATGATATCAGATGTATATACAATATTTACAGTAAGACATGATCTATAAAAAAGTGCTATACCCCCACGTGTGCTATCCTTAACTCGTGGAGCGTCATTAAAGAATTTGCATTCATACCCAGGAAGAGAAAGTTGGAAATCGTCTTGTCGCCAAGTTTCTACAAGCCCTATCAGACTGAATTTATTGACACATTTAAGAAAGTCTGTATTCTCTAACTTATCTTTGCTGAGACCGTGAATGTTCCAGAATGAACAGCTCAGTTGATTGTTAGACATGAAGGATATAATATAAACAATGTAACTTGTATGGGATAAAGCTTGCAGGCTATCATGTGCGAAAATATTATCACAAGTGTTATATCTAAAACATAAGGGTGTAATGAGGGGGGGGGGGGGATAATTCATGTTTGACAAGGGAGAGTTATCTTATCTTAAAGTTAATAATTGGTGTATGAAATACCTTTATCTGCATTGACTGGAGTACAACTTTCAGGTCATTTATGCAATATATATGATGGACTATAATTAATATCATTTTAGAAATACAACACTGGACCAGAGATTAATAACTATTAGCGTTTTTAAGAATGCTGTATCCTGTATTGCCATCTATGATGGAATAGAATTATCAATCATTAAATAATACATTGTATCAAATTAATTGTAAGATTAATTATAATTGGTGTATTAAATACCTGTATCGCTATAAGAATGCATACTATTTGATCTTATTGGCTATAGACTTCAGCACAGATCATGAATGCAATACTATAATGGACTATAATTAACGTCATTGTAGAAATACAGCATTCATTCAGAGCTTCAGGGCTATTGAATTGAATTGTATACCGTACCGTCGGTAATAAATTGAATTCGAACAATTACAAGAATTCAGTGTTTTCTCTCTTCTTGTCTAGCACAATATGCTTGTGGTCACACAATCGTGTTATAACCCAAACAGATTATTAAAATAGAGAGGATAAAAGCGCAACAACTTGTTGAATTGTGTTGCGCTGCGATGATTGAGAGCTTATAGCATCCAATGCTGGTTTAGGCATTGTGCTACTGAGAGTATCAATGTTCTTGTCAGGTAACGGCCATTCGGAATGAACTGATTGGTATGAAGGTTTATATTTTGGATGTTCTGATGACATAGATGGCTGTACAGTATCCCTCCATAACTCTTGGCCGACCTTCCAGGGTTGACTAGTAGCATTATACCAGATGTCCTGATTACCTCGTTTCTCCGACTTCGTAACTGTTCGCCATGCAGGTCGTGGTGAAGTGAGGGTACGTTGTGGGATCTCAGAACTTCTGTAGGTGATACGTTGTGGGACACCAGAACTTCTATAGTTGGTACGTTGTGGGGCCTCAGAACTTCTATAGCTGTAATGTACTGGGATGGGGTGGGACACGGGATTATTGACTTTTTGATGCCGTGATGTGCTAGTTTCATGAATTGAGCCATATATCGTTGATAGCATGGCCCGAGCCAGCGCTGCACACCCCAAATGATTGAGATGAATATGATCACGATAGAAGTGAACTTTAGCTGATCCATCCTGATGTTGAAATACATAGTCAGTATCAACCAAAGAGATTCTCCGCCGTAGCCGACATACTGTTTGCACCACCTCATTAGCTTGTGTGATGGCTGCATAAAGCTTTTGTCGACTTTTGCTCGGGAGGATTTTTGAATATTTTATGCTGGCCGACGGGAACTTCCTCTTCACAGTGGTAAGCAACTCATGGAGTTGATCAGGACTGATCTGATATGGTGACTTCTTACAGTCATTGATCCCAACATGTAGGATCACAAGTTTGACATGTCTGTTGTCCTCACTGTTTAGCATCTTTTCAGTTATATCAGATATCCCTGCCCCAGGAAAACATGCAACTGTTACCTGTTCCGAACCTCTGGATAAGCGTTTCTCATCCAGTGGACGAAGGATTGAATCGCCAAGAATTAGTGCGGTTGTATCTTCTGGGATGTGGAGGGTATTTACATTTTTATGTAACCCAGTCTCCTCGTTATTCTGGGTATGTGATACACTTGTAGTAGGCTTATATTCAGAATGCGACGGCTTGAGGGCAGTACCCTCGATTGTTTTCCCATCTGTCATGTTTGTACTCGGAGCAGTCTGCAAACTCAGAGTCCCGCTAGATCTGTTTACCTCCGACAACGGTCCAAACCTGTTTGTGCAAAGGACATTGGGAACTACCTTCATTTGTACATTTTCCGTAGATGTGGAAACAGACGGTCCTGTTGATAGACTTGGAAGAGATGATATTTGTGAGTTTTCAAGCTTTGAAAGCCTGTCAGATAAAGTCTCGTTCACTTTAGTTTGAGATTTCACAATCTCAATTAAGCCCGAGTTCTGTTGTTCCAAGGCTAATAGGCGGTTTTCCATCTTCACGAGTTTTCCTTGTTGTGTCTCGCTTTCGCACTTTAAAGTGTTTATTTCATGAGGGAGCATCTACCTGGACTAGTGGTTTGGGCGTTGTCACCAGTCTGCGCATGCGCAAACAGGGAATTGTGGGAAATGGGTATGGACATAGACGTTTTAGGGTGTAGGGGAGCCACTAATCGTCCGATGGAGTTGAGTGAAGTATCGTTGTAAAGGATACGTGAGGGGGCATCCGCCTGGTCTAGTATCACGTGAGACTGACGTCATTCTGCACATGCGCAGTAGACAAAATGTATGGACATGGGCGTTTTGGGATCTAGAGGAGCCCCTAATGGGTCGATAGAGTCGTATGAGGTATCAATGTGAAGGTCTTGTGAAGGGGCATCCCCCTGGACTAGTGTCTCGGTCGCGGTCACCAGTCTGCGCATGCGCAGACAGGGAATTGTGGGAAAAGGGTGTAGAAATAGACGTTTTTGGATCTAGGTAAGCCCCTAGTGGGCTGATTGGGTCGAGTGAGGTATCAGTGTGAAGCACACATGAGGGGGCATCCGCCTGGACTAGCGTCTCGGTCGGTGTCACCAGTCTGCGCATGCGCAGACAGGGAATTGTGGGGAAAGGGTATGAAAATAGACGTTTTGGGATCTAGATAAGCCCCTAATGGGCCGATGGGGTCAAGTGAGGTATCCATGCGAAGCATAGGTGAGGAGGCATCTGACTGGACTAGTGGCTCGGCCGTGGTCGCCAGTCTGCGCATGCGCAGACAGGGAATTATGGCAAAAGGGTATGGAGATAGACGTTTTGGGATCGAGGTAAGCCCCTAATGGGCCGATAGGGTCGAGTGAGGTCTTATTTTGAAGCTCTCGCGAAGGAGCATCCGACTGGACTCATGGTTTGCCCGTTTTCAAGAGTCTGCGCATGTGCAGTCTGGCCGTAGTATAGAAATATACACATGGGAGTGTGTTTGGGGTACTTAACCTCATATGGATCCATGGTTGTGGTTGGGTGGTGCGGGTTCTGCGCAAGTGTGTGTGTGTGTGTGTGACGTCACTTCGGGTTGCACTAAAACTACCTCCGAACACAGAAGAGTTCCAATTTTTCCTTCGACCTGATGCATGTACTTTCAACATCCGGGATTCTCACCGCCTGTATGGAATGCATGTATCCCGTAGAGCTATGTCTAGGCGTGCATGTGTGAGAGGGTCTATAAAACACACTGCTCTGGATCCCACACCTCCATTCCTATGGTTGCAGAGCCATGACGGACACCCATCCCTACGCGGCTCGCGTTTTACAGCATGCAACCGTGGTGAATTCACTCACGGGTTACCGGGCAGTGGTTCGATCCATGTTAGCAGATGGCGACGACAACGAGGGGCGACGCCAGATCCTAAAAGAGTTCACAGAAGCGGTCCTCAACAGAGTGGACTCGATGGAGGGGTGTGCTATCACCCACCACTACTGGACAATGACAGCCATCCCTGATGCCCGGGCTATGGACCAAGAGCGCTCACGCCGGAACCACCGACGGCTCGTTGGCCTCGCAATGGTCTTTGCCATGCTGACCCTGACGCTGTGGCATTGACAGTGGGACTTCACCATAAATACGAGAGACAGTCAGCGTGTGCCTCATTCGGCATCTCGTCAACCATGTCACCAGTCCTACGAGCCGTTCTTCTTCTCACCTCTGAGGTGGGGTTACACCTCTATGAAGATAAAGTCACCATCGTGGAAGATCGGGATGTCTGTGGGTGGGGTTCGGAGTCCACATCCACTACGGTTACCCTACACCGTGATGGCTGGACCAAATTTAAACGGGTGTTGAGCGGTGAGCTGGACGGAAACCTGATCCACCTCGAGAACGCCAACTACGTACACCGTGGGCCCTTCTTTGCCCGTGTGGGGCGTTACCACGATCCTACGCAAAGCTTCACCCTAGACCCTGACCTGTGGACAGCCTTGAAGAAAGTGGTGCCTATTGTGGACCAGCTGTTTACACCGGACGAGCGGTCATCAGACCAGTTGAGATGGGCTCATGCTATTGAGGACGCGCTGGCTGAACCCAATGAACAAATGTCTAGCAATGAACCAGACGACGATGCCATTGATTACCCGGCTAGACTCAGTCAACCTAGGTTATATACAACGGTGGTAGAACCCGAACATCAGACGTCGTTATAAATAAACCATACTCACCGGGTCCATTATCATTTTGTCACCATGAAGCGCTGGGAGAAGGTGTTGGATAACTTATACTACAGTCGCGACAGTCCGGCGGCCTATAGTGCATTGTCGGCTCTCTATCGAGCGGCTAAACCCCAGGGGATACAACGGGCACAAGTTCGAGATTGGTTAAAAAAACAAGACACCTATACCTTACATCGAGCTGCCCGCCGCCATTTTCTACGGAACCGGGTCATCGTGGGAGGACTAGATGCCCAATGGCAAGCGGATTTGGTCGATATGAGCGCCTTTGCCAAACACAACGATGGGAATCGGTATATCTTGACGTGCATCGATATCCTGTCAAAGTATGCGTGGGTGGTACCCATTCGGACGAAAACGGGGGCGAATCTCATAGCGGCGTTCAAGGACATCTTCAAGAGCGGGCGCAAACCCTTGTATTTGCAAGCCGACGAAGGCACGGAATTCCTCAACAGACCGTTCCAAGCCTTTCTCAAGAAACAGAAGGTCTTCTTCTTTCACACCTACAACGAGACCAAGGCTTCCGTGGTGGAAAGATTCAACAGGACATTCAAAGGCCGCATGTATAAATATTTCACCTATAAGAATACAAGACGGTACATCGATGTTCTCCCGAAAGTTGTCAGTGGTTACAATCGAGCCTATCACCGGAGCATACAGAGAGCCCCCATTACCGTGACCCAACGTAATGAAGCCCAAGTCCAGCGTGTCTTGTACCCCATACAATCGCAGCCAACGCCGAAGAAGGAGTTCAAGGTCGGGGGCCCTGTACGGATCAGTAAAGTCAAGGGCAAGTTCGAGAAAAGTTACTTACCCAACTGGAGCGATGAGCACTTCCTGATTAAACGGCGCCTACCCCGACAGCGGCGAGTCCGTGAGCTGGAAGATCTTCAAGGAGAACCGTTGCTAGGGACGTTTTACGAGCTGGAATTACAACCTGTCGTAAAAACAAAGCAAGACTACTACACGGTGGAGCAGATTTTGAAAACGGAACGTCGACGTGGCATCCCATTTCATTTCGTGAAATGGCAAGGCTGGCCCAGTTCCTTCAATTCCTGGGTCGCGGCCAACCAGGTGAAACGACTATAAAGCCAGACACCACTACCGTCATCCTTCATTCTACGTTCGACCATGAACACAGTGCAATCGTCTATGAACACAGCGTCGCCCAAAACGCCCAAAGCACAGGTGGGCTTTGTAGTGATATTGCTAACCCTGCTGAGTGTGTTGTACGGAGGTGTGTTGTACGACGTAGCCTATCTCAGCACTCTACTCATCCCACCAAAGACACAGCCACCATCCGCCAGTCAAAACAGTCTACAGATAGCACCAGTCCATCCCGTGACCGAAACGAGCCCAGTCATCACCTCAACCACACCCCGTGTACAGGCTACAGCGAGTCAACACCTACACCAAGTGCACCCACGACGTCTGAAAATCCACCGGATTTCATCACTCACAGTGAACAGACAACGACGACCAACGTTGTACCCACCACCATCAGCCCTGACAGTGAACAGACAAGGACGACCGACGTTGTACCTACCACTCCAGTTCACTCGCATCAAATTTACAAGAGCGGGTTACCACAACAGCGGATACACCTCCAACCATGGACCCTCGGTGGCAACACCCCTTCACCTGCGTCATAGCAGGACCGACGGGTTCCGGCAAAACGCACTTCGTCAGGAAGCTCCTCGAACACGCCGACAGCATGATTACTCCACCCATTGCCCGAGTCGTGTGGTGTTACGGAGAATGGCAGGCGGCGTATGCAGCAATGCCCCACATCACGTTCGTGGAAGGGCTCCCCAACCTGGCCGATTTGGAACCGGACACCTTGGTGGTTCTGGATGATCTCATGGCGGAGACGGATGCGCGAGTCACCCAACTCTTTACCAAGGGCAGCCATCATCGACGTCTCAGCATCATCTACATTGTGCAGAATCTGTTCAGTAAAAACAAAGAACATCGGAACATCAGCTTAAATGCTCACTACCTGGTGGTCTTCAAAAACCCGAGAGATACCACTCAAGTACTGCACCTGACGAGACAGATGTACCCTGGACGCACTGCGTTTGCGTTGGAAGCCTTTAAAGATGCGACAACCCCTCAGCACGGGTATATGCTCTTCGACCTGAAGCAAGCCACTCCCGACCACCTTCGCCTACGGACCGGTATCTTTCCCGGCGAGACCCACCACGTGTACATGCAAGAATAATGTAAACACACCCACAGTGGTTTCCCCGCAGCTGGGGTGTGTGTTTGATGTTGGGAATAATAAAAGAATGAATATCACATCATGGTTGACTTTTGTCTCTGTTCAATATTCACGAGGTAGGTAGATAAAAAGGGCGGGGTTGTGGGTTCTAGCATCAGTTGTACATGATGTCTGCTCGAGTCCGGAAGCATGCTCCGACGCTCCGTGTATTGAAGACGGCTCCACCCGAGTTGGTTCGAACCATTGTACGCGGCGCAGACCCTGCTCTCGTGTGCTGTCTGTGTGAGATTGGACTCAATATCTTAAAAGGGAACGTACCACTGACTCCGGCTCAGAAGGCGAAGTTGGCCAAGCATAAGACAGGTCTGCGAACCTTAGTCCAGAAGCGCATCTCTCAAACACAAAAGAAAAAGGTGTTACAGCAAGGCGGCTTTCTCGGAGCCATTTTAGCACCCTTGGCGGCTTCCGTGTTGGGTCCAGTATTGGGTGGACTGTTCGGCCGACAATGAACCACACGAAAAAAATGGTCCTCGTCGAACCTCGGCTCCTTCAAACCCTCCAATCACCGTACCCCGTGCCCTCTACGGTGAAGACGATAAACACACTCGATGAAGATATGGGTCAGATCTTACAACGACCGGGGTTAAGCGACAGTGAGAAAGTACAACAGTACAACGAAACGCTTCAGCGGTACATGACGTTCATGGACCAATACAAAACCCGCTCTACCCCAGCAGCAGCACCACCACCACCAACCTCAGCACCGATCCAACAGCCGCCATTACCAGGGATACTACCCACAGCCCCACAGTGGGTCGAAGACGAAGTCCTGAAGAGTGTACCTGCATCGTTCAAGAAACAAGCTGGCCTGGTGTTACAACGAATGAAACAGAATCGTAACATGACTTGGAATGATAAAGGTGAACTCCTGGTACAGAATCAGGTGACCCCCGGTACCCACATGACGGATTTAGTGAATGACCTGATGCGTCAACGCAGGCCGCACACGGATCCTCGAGGATGGGAGGTCTTCGCTCAAGGCTTGAAAGACATGTATGTACCACAAGAATTGGGGGGAAACCCCCAGCGCTGGGCCTTTATGCAATCACCCAGTCGTGCACCACGACTCTCACCACAACCTTGGGAACCGGACTCACCCCACAAATCACCACCACGGCGGGCACCTACATTTTCACCCCTTTTACCACGCCACCCCTTGCAACCACCAAGAGCTAAGTCACCGCGACCACCACGACGATTAGCACCCAAGGGCTGGGAGAAGTATTAAAACCAACAGCAGCAGCAGGAAAGCTCAGTCGTCATGTTTTACCTCACCCTACCCAATAACAGCTCGGCTGATGTGTTTCCTGACAACACCTTGACCAAGTACGTGACCCAGTTACCGCAAGCGTTGCATTTACCTGGACGCTGGGAATGTGGACTCGTGGATATCCAATACCCTTACTCGTGGTACAACGTGCGAGCCAATGAAGTATGGTACGAGGTGACCTACGAAGGACAAGAAACTCGACTCAAACTACCCGAAGATCAATACGATACCCCCAAGGAGTTCATGGGTGGACTGAGAAGTCTGATGCATTATAAGTCTCTACGAGACGTCACGAATACTTCAAAACCCATAAAATCTTTCCCGTTCAAAAATCATGTGGACTTCGATTACAACGCACACAACGACAAGGCCAATCTCACGCTCAGCCCCAACGTGAGTGTCGAACTCAGTCCTACCCTACATCAAATGCTGGGTCTCCATCTACGGGGGTACGCTGGCCCCACCGGTGAGAGAGCCCACATCCCGATGGACATGCGTGGTGGTATGTATGGCCTGTACATCTACTCGGACGTGGTCGATGCACACATTGTCGGCGACAGCAACGTACCTCTACTGCGCGTCTGCCCGGTGAAAGGCACGTATGGAGCTCAAGTCACCCACAGTTTCAGGCATATCGTGTATCTACCGGTCAGTCAGACCGATATTAGCTCCATCGTCATCGATATAAGAGACAACACCGGTCGACCGATCGCATTCGAGCGTGGGAAAGTGGTGCTGACACTTCATTTCCGTCAAGTCCGAGCGGTTCACTTTGCATAATGAAGGTGCCTTACGAGTGTGATGCACGCAGCTATATGGACTATTATACCCAACAGGCCGGGGGTAGCTTTCCGGTGTTTGCAGGTACACGGATGCAACGAGGACATGGACTGGGGAACATACTCGGGAGCATCGTCAAAACGTTCCTCCCCTTGGTGACGCGTGGGGTGAAAGCGATCGGCAAACAAGCGGTACGCAGTGGACTGCAAGTCGCGGGTGATGTCATGGGCGGTGCGGCACCCAAAGAAGCACTGAAACGGCGAGCCAAAGAAGCGGGAGGCGACTTGGTCACCAAAGCACAACGCACCGTAGGGAGTAAAAGACCTGCACCACCGAGACCACGCACCAGTCGACGACCGACCCAGCGACGACGCACATCGAAGACCCAGGATATCTTTTCTTAAAGATGGCTTTCATCCACGCCGAGTCGTGTCCTTCTACCAACAGTGAATTTGATTTATGGACCGTCCCACCTACTCAGACCAGTGCCGAAGAGGGTCAATGGGTGGAACATCTGCCCCTTTCCAGCATTACAGCCACAGGCCCCATTGAATTCACCATCACCAACGCAGATACGGCCTACCTGGATTTAGCCCATACGTACCTATATGTGAAAGCTAAAATCACCAATAAAGATGGGTCTGTCCTCAAAGCAGATGCACCCGTGGGACCAGTGAATCTCTGGCTTCATTCGCTATTCCAGCAAGTGGATATAGCCCTCAGTGATAAACTGGTGAGCGCCTCAACGAACACGTACCCATACCGAGCCTACATCGAGACACTGTTATCCTACGGGCGTGACGCTAAAAAGTCGTATTTGACAGCCCCGTTGTTCTACCGAGATACCCCAGGCAACATGGAAGCGAGTCCTGATAACGCCGGCTACACGGAGAGAGTGGATTTCACAACAGAGAGTGAATCGGTCGATGTGATGGGACGCCTGCATGCGGACTTATTCATGCAGGACCGATACCTCTTGAATGGAGTACCTCTCAAAATACGACTAGTGCGCGCAACGCCTGCGTTTGCCTTGATGGCCCCGAATGAGGACCTCGAGTATAACATTGTCATCCACGAGGCCAGTCTGTTTGTACACAAAGTGAAACCGAGCCCAGGGGTACTGTTGGGGCACATCAGAGCCTTGGAGGAAAAACCAGCCCAGTACCCGATTCGACGAGTACAGACCAAGGTCTTTTCCGTCCCTAAAGGGAATATGATTGTCAATCAAGAAAACCTGTTCCTGGGGGATTTGCCCAAGCGTTTAACCCTAGCCTGTGTGGAGAACGTCAGTTATAATGGGACACTCTCGAGGAATCCGTTCAACCTAAAAGCGTTCAACATCAATTTCGTGGCCCTGCATGTGGATGGCCAACAGGTACCGGCACGCCCCTTACAACCCAACTTTGGAACGGACAATTACATCCGGGGCTATCTGAACCTCTTCACAGCAACTGGCCAAATCAACCAAGACGAGGGAAATATGATCAGTCGAGACGATTTCGGCAAAGGATACACATTGTTCTGTTTCGATCTGACCCCCACCTTAGACAACGATCATCAACTGAGTCTCGTCAAGAAAGGCAACTTACGCTTGGAACTGCATTTCGGGACACCTTTACCGAAAACCATCATCGTGATTTGCTACGCTGAGTTTGACAACATTATTCAAATCGATAGAAGCCGTAACGTCCTGTGTGACTTTGCCACCTAACATGGATACAGACCAGATACGCACCGTGCTAGAGAATGACCCAGGGACACGCATGGTATTTCAAGGAGTGTTCGCCCGAGACGTGTTCCCATCAGACCGTGTGTACCCTGCTGCTTACGTCCTGAATACAGACCCGAAGAATCGGCCCGGTCAACACTGGGTGGCCGTGTACTTGACAGAAGAGCGGGGCGAATACTTTGACCCGTACGACCTACCACCCCTCCATCCCGATTTAACAGACTTCATGGATCAAGGCACAGAGACGTGGTGTTGGAATACCAAAACGTTGCAAAGCCTGACCAGTAGTGTGTGCGGACAATATTGCTTGTTTTACCTGTACCATCGATGTCGGGGACATTCCATGCAGACGATCGTCCACATGTTTAACGAGTACCCCAAGGCCGAGGACCGAGATGTACTCGTATATGACTGGGCTGCCGCTCATTTCAATGTACAAGTCCCGTTCTGGGCTTAAATTTTTTCACGTAAAGCCCCCTGTTCCGGGCTTCAGTTTTTTCACGTGGTTGTTCTCACGTTGTTGATGTTCACTGAATAAAAAAAATGAGATCTCAAAAATCTGTCTTGCGTGTTTTCTCTGTGAGCATGAATGCCCCATGTGGGACTTGTGTGGATTCAGCTCATGAATGGGTTGAGAAACTGGCCAATCAGTG
>JAVTVY010033804.1:0-14700 GCA_036873755.1 Hanleya hanleyi | reverse complement strand
ACAGGGTTTGGGTTATGCCCTCAAACATATATTAAACCATAGCCTCATTGGCGTAGTAATTTCCTGGGCACATTAAATGCTGGTAATGTGGTTGAGCACCTAACAATCCTGTACACCAAATTTGAAGTCTCTAGCTGGAGTGAGTGAGTGAGTAGGATTTAACGTCGTTTTCAACATTGTTTCAGTCATATCACGACGGTGCCTACATGTGCCAGAACACGAGTGTCCACAGTTCCTATTATTCTGGACACTGATCAGCCTAGCCAGTACAGCACCCGGTCACCCATCCAAGTATTGACTGAGCTCAACGCTGCTTAACTTCGGTGATCTGACGAGAACCGGTGTGCCCAACATGATGCGCCGTACTAGCTGGAATGGTTTACATGTATATCATGTTCACATCGTCGAACAGATATTGGAAACCACAAAAATCATCACAATGTACCCAAATTTGATAAGCTTGTGGTTGACTACCCAACAATAGTATATAGCAAATATGAAATCTCTATCGCCAATGGTTAGGCTTTTATCGCGTTCACATCATCATATGGAAATTTCCGCTATGTTGCCATGGAAACCGCAAAATTCATCAAAAAGTACCCAAATTTAATAGGCTTGTGGTTGACCACCCAACAATCCTGTATACCAAATTTGAAGTCTCTTGAGGCAACTGTTTGGCTTCTAGACCGGTCACAAGAATTGTTGACGACCGGATGACCAGATGGACGACCGACCTGACGTACATGCCAACGGCAAGACCCCGCAGCCTGAGGGGTAAAAAGCTGACAAAATCTCCTTTTTATTTCACTTTCGAAAATGTGGGTCAGTGGATGTGTGAATCAACTAATAAAAGACAAGAGGCCTAATGCACTAATCCAACATGAGATCTAGACTAAAAGACTCAGTTTGTCCAATCCCCACGAACACCACCCTCCAGCAACCCAATCTTTCATTTTATGCATATTCACCACTTCACTGTCTGGGTCTGGGAAGTTCATATCTTCATAACATTATCGATGCACCTTGTTGAATAGTGGCAGTGGTGAATATACCAATGAAGGCACATAGCGTCATACACAATTTTACAGATGACACGTTCTCAAAATATATTTATCAAACTTATTTTTGCATAAAATTTGATAACAATGTTATTTCAACCACCTTTTGTGATTTATTTATTAGAGCATTCAAATTGCAATAATATACCTTGGCAGTCTTCTTGTCTTGGGAATCAGGAGAGAGTGCTTTGAAGACAAAGTTATTGGGATTACGACCAGTGTTCGACGTCTTTACACCAGACTTGGTTCGCTCTGCAATCTTAGCCAGACTGTCCTTGCTTCTACTCAGGAATGAACCACGCTTCTGGGACTGTCACCAGAAAGAAATTCAGTGTTGAAATAAAATAGGTCATTTTGAAATAAAGCCAGACTGTTTTAAGCTTTTTGTGCATCAGAGTTTTGAGCTGAGGGATTAACACAAGGAATGCCAAAATGATGCTGTTCAGAACAGTTATGTTGATCTTTCACGTACCGGTACTCTGGAGAACAAGTGGGATACTTACAAGAGTGAGTTTTGGCTGTGGTACAGCTTTGGTCTCGAGGTCAGGTTTAGGTTTATCTGCCACTTCTTTAGGGACCGCTTCAGCAGCTATAATACAGAATAAACAAACCATTCAGCGAAAGCAAACCCTCGTCTTCAAGTATAGTCAGTACTCTGCTCCCCACACTGGGATCAAGCCTTAATTGGTTTCGTGGGATCACTGAAGCATGAACAGCTATGGTATGATATCAGGACTGTAACAGAGTATCTGGGATCACTGCAGCATGAACAGCTATGGTATGATATCAGGTCTGTAACTGAGAGCATGTGGGATCACTGAAGCATGAACAGCTATTGTATGATATCAGGACTGTGACGGAGAGCATGTGGGATCACTGAAGCATGAACAGCTATGGTATATCAGGACTGTAACTGACATGTGGGATCACTGAAGTGTGAACAGCTATGGTATATCAGGACTGTAACAGATCATGTGGGATCACTGAAGCATGAACAGCTATTGTATGATATCAGGACTGTGACGGAGAGCATGTGGGATCACTGAAGCATGAACAGCTATGGTATATCAGGACTGTAACTGAGATGTGGGATCACTGAATCATGAACAGCTATGGTATATCAGGACTGTAACGGAGATGTGGGATCACTGAAGTGTGAACAGCTATGGTATATCAGGTCTGTAACAGGTCATGTGGGATCACTGAAGTGTGAACAGCTATCGTATATCAGGACTGTAACAGATGTGGGATCACTGAAGCATGAACAGCTATGGTATATCAGGACTAACTGAGATGTGGGATCACTGAAGTGTGAACAGCTATGGTATATCAGGACTGTAACTGAGATCACTGAAGTGTGAACAGCTATGGTATATCAGGACTGTAACTGAGATCATGTGGGATCACTGAAGCATGAACAGCTATTGTATGATATCAAGACTGACTAAGAGCATGTGGGATCACTGAAGCATGAACAGCTATGGTATGATATCAGGTCTGTAACAGATGTGGGATCACTGAAGTGTGAACAGCTATGGTATATCAGGACTGTAACTGAGATGTGGGATCACTGAAGTGTGAACAGCTATGGTATATCAGGACTGTAACTGAGATGTGGGATCACTGAAGTGTGAACAGCTATGGTATATCAGGACTGTAACTGAGATGTGGGATCACTGAAGTGTGAACAGCTATGGTATGATATCAAGACTGACTAAGAGCATGTGGAATCACTGAAGCATGAACAGCTATGGTATGACATCAGGACTGTAACTGAGACAGGGTTCATGGCCTATTTGAGACATCAAATTCCATGACTTTCCATGACCTTTTTGGGCCAAATTCCATGACTTTTCCATTACTTTTTTCATGATTTTCCCCAATGACATGACATCCCATGTGCTAGATGACAATGTACCCCCTCCCTCCCTATGGCACCATTCCATGACTGTACCCAGTGAAAAGCTGGCACATTTACTTTCTGAATAACCAGCTTTTTCTTGTATATTTCTTCCTTATAAAAGCTGAGCTCCGAACACAATTACAGTATGTCTCCAGCCTCTATACAGAGGGCTGGCAGGTCTTTAGAATACTCCCAGGGCCATATCCAGAGTTTACTTGGGGACAGTCACACCCTTTCTTGCCTTTTTTTTTTGGGTGCCTTTGTATGTATTTGGGCGCCTTGGTATGTAAAAAGCATTAAAATTGGCTGTAAAGTTTGGGCGCTCATACCCCTTAACAGGTATCAAAATGGCTCTGGATATGGCCCGGACTGCCTAATTTGGGCACACCCTCTATCTGGCAAAATTGTTTTAGGTGAAAACCCAAATTCTGGCAAAATAGATACACTTTGACTCCTATATGATGCTTAATTGACGTGGAATCTCCATCGGTATTAACTGAACAAAGATTCTAATGCAAGAAAAATATTTGGAAAAGATCTATATTTATTTTATTTTATTTTATTTTATTTTTTTTTTGCTCTCTAATTTGGGTGCATCCTAATTTGGGCACAACGTTGTAAGGAGGTGATCTAAAGCCCTGGCATGTAATCTGTGCTAAACAGGAATATTTATCAAAACATCAGATTTTATCAAAAGTCAAGATTTATAAAGGCCTGATGACTAGCACAAATACACTGAATTTCCCACTTTTCTCAATGTTCAGAGAATAGTTTTATACAGCAATAGAGGGGGGAAAATGCTCCTATAACAGCATTTAATCCCTCACGCTATGTGTTGGTGGTTCAAGTTGGCGAAGAAACACTGACAACATTCGGGATACATTTGCAAATGTGCCTCTTACTCGCCATGCTGCTTTACCCATATTGGAAACGTCAATGGCTTTGTGACATGCTTTACAATTCACCTTGGCAGTGATTTCCCCACGCTTGATCCATTGTTTGAATTCATTTTTCGAAAGTCAAGCCAACTGAAACTTGCATTTTCCAGTAATTTTCGTTCACCATGAAATATCTTGATCCACCATTGAAACTATAGCATTATGGGATTATTAACAGTTATTTCCCATCACACTGAAAATATGGGCAGCTGTCAAGAGATTTCTCCCATTATAAACTCGTGTTTTGCAACAGCGACGGTCTTAAAACAATGGCGACCACAATAATTTTATCTCTGCCGACCTGACAGGCCAACAGCAGACCGAAAAGAACAAAATATAAGTATAAAACTATTTTTTCCATGACTGACAAAGCAATTCCATGATCAGCACACAAATTCCATGACTTTCAAGGCCTGGAAAATAAATTTTCAAATTCCATGATTTTCCATGACGCCATGAACCCTGTGAGATCATGTGGGATCACTGAAGTGTGAACAGCTATGGTATGATATCAAGACTGACTAAGAGCATGTGGAATCACTGAAGCATGAACAGCTATGGTATGACATCAGGACTGTAACAGATCATGTGGGATCACTGAAGTGTGAACAGCTATGGTATGATATCAAGACTGACTAAGAGCATGTGGAATCACTGAAGCATGAACAGCTATGGTATGATATTGGGACTGTGACAGAGAGCATGTGGGATCAATTAAGTGTGAACAGCTATGGTATGATATCAGAAACCTTCCATTACTATAAATCATCATATATGTTGTGCTAATCTCTCACCTTTGTTTCTCTGTTTCAGTATCAACTTCCCAAACTTCATAAACTGACTGTTACTGTCATCTGCTGCTTCATTATCCTACAAACAGGAGATCAAAGTAAACACAACAAACATTTAATTTGATCAAAATGAATATGATTCAGAGCTTGTAAAAGAATGTCAGCAAGACTTAATTTTATTATTAGTTATGGATTAAAGGTCATGCAAGATTTAGAAAAATTGTTTTGTTTTGGAAAGTTTGCAATACCATCCAGCATTTAGTTGGGAGAGGTCTCTTTCTTTCAGATGCTAGCCCCGCCTCTCTACTTTCAGCCACATGGAAGAAATGTGACAATATCAACTTATCGGCCCCTAAATGAGGTGAGATGAGTATGAAGTGTATAGTGGCCTCACTCTCTGTTCCTCGAGCCATTTCTCTCTCTCATGTCTCTCCATCCTCCACTTGATGTCATTCTCCCCCTCTTCCTCATTAGCCTCCTCATCTGACCCGTTACCAAACATGTCCTGCTGGGTGTCATCATCTAACACGGAAATATAACACAGGCCATCAGCTCAGCAACATGAGTGTCATAAACATACAAATCATCTGTACAGTTTAAAGATATATTACCTTCACTTTCTACCATTGGTGGATGATAAAAAAATTAAAAAAAAAAAAAAATAGATGGCAGGCAGCATGAAAAACATGTTACCATCATTTCTAAAATTCTTTCCACAAGGCCCTATAGTGAACTTTGCATAAAGGTGGATATGAGGCAGCAATAACTCTGTTAAAGCTCAAGAGTGTACAGTTGTCCAAATATTTTTCAGGTGGATATAGTGCTTTTATTCACATCTTGACCTATATTCATTGAAAATAGGTCATCAGTCGGAGTGACCTGGAGACCCTCATAAGACAGCATTGTGCCAATGAACAAGAACTTGTTTCCTAGATGGGTGGTCACAAGCAAATAGGACTGCTAGAAACATTTTGACCTCTGTGACCTTTGAGAGGCACAAAGAAGCATTATGTCAAATTTTGACCAGTCTCTAGCTCTCTTTGTTATTGAGATATTGTGAAACAATGCTATTGGCATTTTGATGTCTGTGACCTTTGAGAATATGTGAAGGTCAGTTCCGGGTGAAATGGACCTAGATGTTCCCATAAACCAACATTTTAACTCATATCAAGACTTTAGCTCTATTTTAGCTCTGAGGCATCTGGGGTTGACCTGGGATGTCGTTGTGCATGGTAAGAATACAACGAGCTTGTCATAAGAGGCGACTAACTGGGGCACTCATGGGGTTCCCGTGTGTGAGAAGAACTAGGATCCCACCCGTGGGGTTTCCGGGTGTAAAAAGGAATAGGACCCTACCCATCAGTGTTCGAATTTAAGAAAAATTTGAACCAGTCCGCCTGACTGGTGAGCCAAAAATGTAACCAGTTCGCAAATATTTTTACTAGTCCGTTAATATTAAATAAAAGATCATGTGGGAACATTTGTCATCATGAATATTTTGTGCTCTGTTATGGTTGCTACTAAATAAGAAATTAATAATTGAAGATGTGAAGATAATCACAGACAACAAACCCCATCGGCTAGACTTTGACGGCGACTTTGACTGCACGTGTCGTCGTGAAAAACACTGCTTCAACAAACGCCATTTCAAGCCAAAAATCAGTAGATTTCTTTCGAAGTTGATGGAGAATATGTCTAAAATTATCCTGGTAAACATGATCAGGTCGACTGAAGCGTAATCATGTTGCTGATTTCTCGATTCCTGACCTGGAATTTGGAGCGTTATTTTCTGAAAAGATCGCCAACCTGCATTGCCATGCTGCATTAGTCACACTTAACGGTATGCTGACAGTGTTCACACCGCTTTACGGTTGTTGTTGTTGTCGTAAAACGCGGCCGTGGCCGTGATTTCGTTGGAATTTGCTGGAAATTTTTTTAGACTCACACAATTTATTTAGACTCGGTCGAGTAACCGAAAACAAACATTTCGTTTTTCATTCTTTACAAATTGTGCGGAGATATCCAGAGAAATAGTTTACACAATGAATTGAGAGCTTTTTTGTTACCAGTCCGACGGACTTGTTGTTCAGTCACTCACACCAGTCCATTTGATTTTTTACCAGTCTCGGACTGACGGACAGGTGCCAAATTCGAACTCTGCCCATGGGGTTCCTGGATGTAAAGAAATAGCTCAACATCGTGATATGACTGAAATAGTATTGAAAGTGACGTTAAATCAATCATATTCACTCACTCACCCTATTTTCCCCTTAGATATCGTGTTCACAATAGACTGTCACTGCTACTGACATTTTGAACTTTGTGGACTTCGAAAATTTGACAAGGTCGGTACAGAATGAACTTGACCTAGAGGTCTTTAAGAATTGTGCCAAAGATCCAGTCTCTAGCTCTCTTCATTATTGGGACATTTTGACCTCTGTGACCTTGAAAATAGGTCAAGGTCAGTCCTGAGTGAACTTGACCAAGAGGCCCCTATAAGACAGCATTGTCCCAAATATCAGGACTCTCACTCTATTTTTGTCCTCCGCCGCGAAGTGGTGGGAGGACTTGGAAATGCTAGCCGTCCGTCCTTCCGTCCCACATCTTGTGAACGCGATATCTTGAGAACAATTCGACCAATCGACTTCAAACTTGAGAAGGTGCTTCACATCAGTTAGGCAACCATTGGTATTGATTTTCACTGAGGTACGTAATCCAAGATGGCCGCCATCGACCATATTGGATTCTGTCCGTCCCCATCTTGTGAACGCGATATCTCAAGAACAATTTGACCGATTGACTTCAAACTTGAGAAGGTGCTTCACATCAGTTAGACGGCCATTGGTATTGATTTTCACTGAAGTACGTAATCCAAGATGGCCGCCATCGACCATATTGGATTCTGTTCGTCC
This sequence comes from Hanleya hanleyi, assembly GCA_036873755.1. Classification (NCBI taxonomy): domain Eukaryota; kingdom Metazoa; phylum Mollusca; class Polyplacophora; order Lepidopleurida; family Hanleyidae; genus Hanleya; species Hanleya hanleyi. The sequence goes on along the minus strand of JAVTVY010033804.1, from coordinate 7,098 downwards.
CACATCTTGTGAACGCGATATCAAGAACATTTCCACCAATCAACTTCAAGCTTGGGAATGTTCTTCACATCAGTCAGACGGGCATTGGTATTGATTTTCACTGAGGTACGTAATCCAAGATGGCTGCCATTGACCATATTGGATTCCATCCGTCCCAGATCTTGTGAACACGATATCTCGAGAACAATTCAACTAATCGACTTCAAACTTGGGAAGGTTCTTCACATCAGTTAGACGGCCATTGGTATTTATTTTCACTGAGGTACGTAATCCAAGATGGCTGCCATTGACCATATTGGATTCTGTCCATCCCACATCTTGTGAACGCGATATCTCGACAACAGTTTGACCAATCCACTTCAAACTTGAGAATGTGCTTCGCATCAGTTAAACGGCCATTGGTTTTGATTTTCACTGAGATACGTAATCCAAGATGGCTGCCATGGACCATATTGGATTCACTCCGTTCCACATCTTGTTAACACGATATCTCAAAAACAAATCAACCAATCGACTTCAAACTAGGGAAGGTTTTTCACATCAGTTAGACGGCCATTGGTATTGGTTTTCACTGAGGTACATAATCCAAGATGGCTGCCATTGACCATATTGGATTCTGTCCATCCCACATCTTGTGAACGCGATATCTCGAGAACAGTTCGACCAATCGACTTCAAACTTGAGAATGTGCTTCACATCAATTAGACAGCCATTGGTATTGATTTTCACTGAGGTACAAATCCAAGATGGCTGCCATTGACGATATTGGATTCACTCCGTTCCACATCTTGTTAACACGATATCTCAAAAACAAATCAACCAATCGACTTTAAACTAGGGAAGGTTTTTCACATCAGTTAGACGGCCATTGGTATTGGTTTTCACCGAGGTACATAATCCAAGATAGCTGCCATTGACCATATTGGATTCTGTCCATCCCACATCTTGTGAACGCGATATCTCGAGAACAATTTGACCAATCAACTTCAAACTCGAGACGGTGCTTCACATCAGTTAGACAGCGATTGGTATTGATTTTCATTGAGGTAGTATGTAATCCAAGATGGCTGCCATTGACCATCTTGGATTTCACTCACCCATATTATACCCATCTGTGTTGTGAACGCGATATCTTGATCTATTCCACTCATCGATTTATAAACCTCACCATCCACAAATCCATATACAACTACAGACTTACATTCCAGTGTTACACTACCCATTACTGCTTCCCAAACCTCCTCAAATTGTCTCAACAATTCCAGATGAACGTCTCTTTCCACATACACATATCAACTTTCCAAGTTATATTTAAGGAGATATTGGAAGCGTATATGCTGTATGCTCTCAAACAGGCTACTTGGCGGAGGACCTGCTAGCTACTCAGCTTGTTTCCTTAGATATTGTGTTTACAAGTAACTATCTCTGCTATTCACATTTTGACCTCTGTGATATTTGAGTGAGCGGGTGACTGAGTAGGATTTAACGTTGTTTTCAACATTTTTTCAGTCATATCACCACAGTGTCTACATGTGCCAGAACTTGAGTGTCCACAGTTCCTATTATCCTGGACACTGATCAGCTCAGCCAGTCATTTGCGTACACTTCGCCATCCATAAGATGGCTTGCGAATCGTGTGTCTCCATTATCGCGGAGCGATATCCGGTGTTTTACCGGATTCTGTTCGGCCTTCATCCGGCGGAGAACAGACTCGAAAACTCTGATAAATTACAGGTTTTCATACATACCGCGGAAACAGATATTGCCTGGGCTTACAAAATATATATGTATGAATAACTTTCGTATCATCCAAGAGGTGTGGTAGATCTGTAATTTTGAATAAGTAGATCATCACATGACTCGAAAATGGCGGGTTACGTTGGGGTTACATCGGTAGACTTTAGCGGATTGGCTGACGAAGTCACGTGGTATCGATTTCTGGAAATTCCCTCTTGCAATTGCCGAAAGTAGTCTGAAATGGATACACACGATCCCAGGGTCAGTCTTACCGCGTATAGATGACCGAAATGGTTACAGGTTGCTCAGCCAGTACATCACCCGGTCACCCAGCCAAGTATTGACTGAGCTCAATTTGAAAATAGGAAGGTCAAGGTCAGTCCCAGGGATTCATACAGGTCACTTTTTACAACCGGTAATCAGGGGAAAAATTCACTCGAAAAGTCAGTTCAGAACATTTGAATTTGACTAAATCTTTTTAGGTTTTGATGAAGGGATGAAACAAAATAAAATCATTGAGAATGGTGGTAAATTTGAAGAAATACTCAAATTTTCCGACTTGTATGAATCCCCGAGTCCTGGGTGAACTTGACCTAGAGAACCTCAGAAGCACTGTACCAAAGATCAAGGCTTTAGCCCTCTACGTTATCTCTACATGATGGCTGTACATAGATAGTCGCATATGTCCAGCAAATCACAGATAGCAGTTAGTTACATCATCGCTACATGGTCGAAATAACACTAACTGCGACGTAAAACCCTAACTCACTCACACTCGTTCTGAGATACTGCGTTCACAACATTTGAGACAGACACACATATGGAAGCAATGATGGACGAATGGACAGTATTTCTATAGTCCCAACCCATGAAAATAGTGGGGGACAATAAATAGCTTTCATATCACCCAGTTGCTGAAAATCTGTTCTAAAGGGAATATCACAAATCTGTTCTAAAGGGACTAGTTTATCACAAATTTGTTCTAAAGGGACTAGTTTATCACAAATCTGTTCTAAACGGACTAGTTTATCACAAATCTGTTCTAAAGGGACTAGTTTCAGGGACGTTGGAAGCAAATTCGAAGTGGTACGGCCTTACGAGGCAGGGCCGGCGGAAGCAATTCTGGGCTGGGGCTGAGGGAATACTATCATAGCACTTAAGGTGAGGGTCCAGGGGCCACCTAGGCCCCGGAATCTCCTGGGGCCTAGATCGCTGGAGACGCGTTCTGAGCAATTTCTGGCGAATAAAATCACTCTACAATGAAGTGTATTTTTTAGTTCATTCCCAATCCTTTTACCATGAAAACGCAATCGATGGGGGTTTTCTGTGATGCTGAATTAGAAAATATATGTATAGTAAAGTAACCTAGATACATTGTGTAGACGTAACCGATATAATTCTTATGAACAATGATGTGTTAATAAATTCATTCCAGAAGTAGCGCCGTCTAAATTAATAATTTAAAAGTATAGATAGCGGCGCTAGCTATACCTCTGCAATAATACAGATGGCGCTCATACTTTTTTTTATAACGGGCGATAACTGCTAACAATGAATAATTTCATGACAAGGGGAAGCAAAAAGAAGAAAAAATGTTAGAAAAACACTCTACCCCGTCTGTCATTATAGTTACTTTCAAGGAATTACCCGGAGAGTAGAGTACTTGCGGCAAAATTATTGGGGGGTTGAGGCTATGAACATACATGTTACTTTCCACGATCAAAAATTGTCCCAAGAGGGCTAGTCGGTGCTCAGAGCTCCGAACAATTTCACTGGCGCTCTGGACTAATCAAAGTCTTCTCCAACTTTCTTTTTTATTTTGTGTTTCTTTCTTTCTTTGATTTTTTTTTTTCGCGCAAAAGTGGTACGGCCATGGCTGTATCTGCTGTACCGCTTCCGACGCCCTTGAGTTTATCACAAATCTGTTCTAGAGGGACTAGTTTATCACCAATGAAACAATGTTCAACTTCTTCGCATTGTGGAGTGTTCGAATTGATGTTTGCCAATGTACTTTGTAATATCCTTGGATGATGATACTTAAGTTCAACAGTTTTACACTTGAACATCCTCAACAATTTCTTAGTCAATTCACTCACTTTTCAATGCATTATCAATGCTACTTTAATACTCACATCTTTCAGGTTATTATAGCATGTGTATAACTTAATGTTCTCCTTGCATTCAGTCCGTACAGAAAGTATGTTCCTTGATGGAGACAAAAGAATACTTACCCATATTACCCCAGCGGAATCTCCTCGTTCTACCCTTGCCGTCCGAGTGTAGGTCTCCATCAGGCAGGTACAACTCCTGCAGTTTAATCACTTCTCTGTGGTCAGCATCCATCAAATTTTTCCTGAATTCACAAATAATATCCCAATTCTAGTACATGCTCTGAAAGATGAACAACATTGTAGTGTTGCCAGGATGAAATACGTCTGAAAATTACTGAATTGGTCTGGAATTGACCTACCTGTGATCTCCCCCCAGGGAATGATTATTCTTTTAAACTATCAGTAATAACTTGACAGGCTAAGATATAAAGATAAACAATGAAATATAAAGAGGGAGTCACTATAATATAAATAGATATAGTGCATCATTTTGCATGCATTGTTCAGGATAAATGATGTATGGTACTGAATTAATAGGGGAATAATCTGTTGTTGTTTTTTTGGTTTTGGTTAAAGCTCAGGCCAATTTCTCACTGTCAAATGGTGTTTCATGTACCATATAAACTAGAATTTATATACTTCTTGTGAAATAAGAAATAATGAGAGCCTTATGGGCTTCATTGTATATCCGCACACATCTCTGACGGCAAAAACCAAAACTTTGGATACAAAGGAGTCTAGCTATGATCCTTCATAAATTATCATAAAAATCATCATATGTAAATGTGAATTTGGGGAGCCTAGCCATGCAAGATATTGCCATAACTAGAATTTGACGTTGATAAAATAGGTCCAGGTCAATCAAATTGGAAAGGTTTCTGTCCATCACCAGTTACATATAGTGTATGAATTTTGAGAACCTGGATGTAATAATTTAAAAGATATCACCAATACTATAATTTGAAAAGAATAAACTAGGTCATGCTCATTTTCAATAGGCTTCAGACCCATCGTCAGTTACAAATGTTATATAAATTTGGAAATTGACAATAATTTGACAGTAATACTTCAAGAGATACTGTGTTAACAAGAAAGATGGACAGACAAACGGACAATATCCTTTGGCCAACATTGACCGAGGGGTGAAAAGTAATAGGTTTCTTCTTCGCCACCATAATCCGCATCAGTAACCATGCTGTGTTAGGCAGTGTAATGATATAGAGTGACTAGTCAGTCACCAGTATTATTGTAATCTTATAAAGCAAAGTCCGCCATCAGTCTTTCTGTAATAGACAGTGTAATCTTATAAAGCGAATAGTCAGCCATCGGTCTAACTGTAATCTTATAAAGCAAATAGTCAACCATCAGTCTTGCTGTAATCTTATAAAGCGAATAGTCATCCATCAGTCATGCTGTTATCTTACAAAGTGAATAGTCAGCCATCAGTCTTGCTGTAATCTTATAAAGAGAATAGTCAGTCAGCTATCTTGCTGTGTTTGGCAGTGTAATCTTATAAAGTGAAATCAGCCATCAGTCATGCTGTAATAGGCAGTGTAAGCTTATGAAGCAAAGCCAGTCATCAGTCATGCTGTAATAGGCAGTGTAAGCTTATGAAGCAAAGCCAGTCACCAGTCATGCTGTAATAGGCAGTGTAAGCTTATGAAGCAAAGCCAGTCATCAGTCACGCTGTAATAGGCAGTGTAAGCTTATGAAGCAAAGCCAGTCATCAGTCATGCTGTAATAGGCAGTGTAAGCTTATGAAGCAAAGCCAGTCATCAGTCATGCTGTAATAGGCAGTGTAAGCTTATGAAGCAAAGCCAGTCATCAGTCATGCTGTAATAGGCAGTGTAAGCTTATGAAGCAAAGCCAGTCATCAGTCATCCTGTAATAGGCAGTGTAAGCCTATGAAGCAAAGCCAGTCATCAGTCATGCTGTAATAGGCAGTGTAAGCTTATGAAGCAAAGCCAGTCATCAGTCATGCTGTAATAGGCAGTGTAAGCTTATGAAGCAAAGCCAGTCATCAGTCATGCTGTAATAGGCAGTGTAAGCTTATGAAGCAAAGCCAGTCATCAGTCATGCTGTAATAGGCAGAGTAAGCTTATGAAGCAAAGCCAGTCATCAGTCATGCTGTAATAGGCAGTGTAAGCTTATGAAGCAAAGCCAGTCATCAGTCATGCTGTAATAGGCAGTGTAAGCTTATGAAGCAAAGCCAGTCATCAGTCATGCTGTAATAGGCAGTGTAAGCTTATAAAGCGAATATAGTCAGCCATCAATCTTGCTGTAATCTTATAAAGTGAATAGTCAGATATCATTCTTGCTATAGTCTTATACGGCGAATTGTTAGCCATCGATCTTGCTGTATTAGGCAGTGTAATGTTATGAAGCAAAGTCAGCCATCAGTCATGCTGTAATAGGCAGTGTAATATTATAAAGTGAATAGTCAGCCATCGGTAGAGAGAGAGAGAGAGACAAAGACACATATTTTGTTGCCAATGGAACACTATTCCCAAATCAGGCCTTCCAAATCAGGCCTTTAGATCACCCTAATTTGGGCAAAACATTTAATCGGCAATGCAATATTTTTTGGGGGCTGGGAAAAAAATATGGAAGTCCCTGAATTCCAGCAAAATAGGTGGCAAAATTTGATGCTTAATTGATGAAGAATCTCCATGAACATAAATCAACATTGATTTTGAAACACAAGAACATTTTTTTTTATTATGTTTATTGCCCTCTATTTTAGGCACAGCATTTAACCCGCAATATAGGTGTAATTTAAAGGCCTGCGAATGTATAAAATAAATCTGCTGAAGATGTCAGATATTTCAGTGGAGAATTTGTAGGAAGAATAAATTGACATCCTTAGTAACACTGAAACTTTTATTTTTGGGACGATACTAGTTGTAATGCCTATTTTTGTTATTCACCTCCAAAACAGCATAGATGGGAGTTATCCAGCTTTGGTATCGCTTTTCGAACCATTTCAACCTCTTTCGACAAAAGATTTCTATTTCACGACATCGTTATCCTCACGATTGAATCTGAACAAACATCATGTGCATTCAACCATATGGATGTACTCACATATGAACACGACCGACTTGATTCCTAAGCTCTTCCTCCGACATCTGAACATCGTGGTCTCCTGCCTCAGCCTCCATGATGTCATCCTCTTCAGCCAGGTCCAGATTCTCATCACTGTCATACTCGCTCCCTGACAACCATAAAATCATATATTCCATCGTCATTC
>JAVTVY010033803.1:0-13627 GCA_036873755.1 Hanleya hanleyi | reverse complement strand
ATCACTCTCTGTTGCGCTCATAATATTTTTCGTTAGCTCCCTTTTAAATAGGGATTTTGAAGTAATGTACTGTAAATTAGCTGAGAGAATGTTCCAGGTTCGTGAGCCTTTCAATTTCAAACTATAGATAGAGAGTTGAGATGGGCAAGATGTTCTGAACAGATTGAAATGTGAGTGCCTGGTTGGATAGTTGTGTACAGATGATTGTTTTGTAAAGTAATTATGATACGCGAAAGGAAGAAAAAACATTATGGTGGATAAATTTGTGGACAAATATTAGGGTGAGGTAATCGTTCATTTTTCCCATTGGCAATATATTAGTCTGTTTAAATATAGGTGCAGTATGGGAGTATTTGTCGCTAAAGTTGATGATTCGAATTAGTCTCTTCTGTAATAAGACAAGTGGTTGAAGATGGGAGGAGTAAGTATTGGCCCAACACACATTAAAATAAGAAATATAGGAGTAAAATAAGGAATAATAAAGAGTCGGTGTGTTCTTAAATTTTTATATTGCCTTTTTGAACACACAGCAAACAGAACACGATTAGGCTCAAATGAAGGACCATGTATCCTCGTTCTGTATCAGCAGTTTTGTCTGGATACAATCTTGAGTTGATGCATCTTTGAGAACACTAGTATATTGTTTAAGTTACCTATGTTCTGTTTTGATATATGTATTTGAAAATTTATAATGGTAGATTGTATTTTTATTAAGGTTACAGTATAAATGAATCCACCCGGTCTCGAGGACAGCTTCACATGGATTCCTCGACCCATTCAGACCGCTATTGGCACAACTCGACCTCAAAGCGTCCATTCCAGTTTCCTTTTTCCATAATTCCCTCCCTGCGATGCGTGTCATAGCCTTACTTTCACCCCACATCCATCTAGTCGGATGGTCCCCCACGAATGCTTCACCATGACACCTCACACGACCAAATCGGATCAATACTGGTCCAACGCGAGTAGTATGTAGCCGTGAAATTGAGTCAGTAGCTCCCCACTGCGCATGCGCAGAACCTGTTTTGACGTCACAATTGGGGAAGGTTGGGGAGGTGCGCATGCGTGATGAGGGGGCGTGGCCTATGTGTGGATGGTGGGTGGTGGGACAAGATGGCGGCATGTGGATGGTGGGTGGTGGGACAAGATGGCGGCGTGTGTGTGGATGGTGTGAGTGAGTGCAAGAATGTATTCATCCGCGGTGATGCAGTCATGTCTGGCGGTTATTCGGTCTCGGGAAAAAGCTTCCGCGAAGAAAAAGTAGTTACTAGATAAAATGGTCCGATGGGGTCGAGTGAGGTATCAAAGTGAAGCTTATGTGAAGGGGCATCTAATGGGCTGGGTGTGGGGTTGAACTATCGGCCTTCTGCGCATGCGCGGTGGCCGAAGGGTATGAAAATAGCCGTGTTGGAGCTAGGGAAGCCCCTAAGGGTCCGATGGGGCCGAGTGAGGTATCAAAGTGAAGCTTATGTGAAGGGGCATCTAATGGGCTGGGTGTGGGGTTGAACTATCGGCATTCTGCGCATGCGCGGTGGCCGAAGGGTATGGAAATAGACGTTTTGGAGCTAGGGGAGCCCTAATGGACCAATGGGGTCGAGTGAGGTATCGATGTGAAGCATTCGTGAAGGGGCAGCTGATGGGCTGGGTGTGGGGTTGAACTATCGGCATTCTGCGCATGCGCGGTGGCCCAAGGGTATGGAAATAGACGTTTTGGAGCTAGGGGAGTCCCTAATGGACCAATGGGGTCGAGTAAGGTATCAAAGTGAAGCATTCGTGAAGGGGCATCTGATGGACTGGGTGTGGGGTTGAAATATCGGCCTTCTGCGCATGCGCGGTGGCCGAAGGGTATGAAAATAACCTTTTTGGAGCTAGGGGAGCCCCTAGTGGACCGATGGGGTCGAGTGAGGTATCAAAGTGAAGCATTCATGAAGGGGCATCTGATGGACTGGGTGTGGGGTTGAAATATCGGCATTCTGCGCATGCGCGGACCGTAGTATAGAAAACAGGCATTTTGGGTGCTATGTAGGGGTGTGTTTGGGTTAGAGATGGACTAATCACGGTTCGAATGGGTCGTGTGAGGTGTCAAAGTGAAGCTTGTGTGGGTAGAGTCAGAATGGTGTGTTTTTGAATGCAAGTCGCGTCAATCTGCGCATGCGCAGTTGGTTGTATTAAGTAAAGTGGCCATTTTGGGGCAGTACATGAAGGTGTTTGGGATAGAGATGGACCGCTATGGGTCCGAATGGGTCGTGGAGGGTGTCAAAGTGAAGCTTGTGTGGGGTAGAGTCAGAATGGCGTGTTTTTGAATGCAAGTCGCGTCAATCTGCGCAGGCGCAGTTGGTTGTAGTAAATAAAGTGACCATTTTCGGGCAGTACATGAAGGTATTTGGGATCGAGATGAGCTATTCACGGTTCGAATGCGTCCTATAAGGTGTCATCTTGTAGTTCTCGGGGTGTACATTCCGATTTGGGGATGTTCGCGTCATCTGTGACGTCATCGGTACGAGTAGTAGCGAAAGTGGACATTTTCGGGTAGTACATGAAGATATTTGGGATCGAGATGGGCTATTCACGGTTCGAATGCGTCCTGGAAGGTGTCATCTTGTAGTTCTCAGGGTGTACATTCCGATTTGAGGGATGTTCGCGTCATCTGTGACGTCATCCGTGACGTCATCGGATGAGTAGTAGCGAAAGTGGACATTTTCGGGCAGTACATGAAGGTATTTGTGGTCGAGATGGGCTATTCACGGTTCGAATGCGTCCTGGAAGGTGTCATCTTGTAGTTCTCGGGGTGTACATTCCGATTTGAGGGATGTTCGCCTCATCTGTGACGTCATCGGTGACGTCATCGGTACGAGTAGTAGCGAAAGTGGACATTTTCGGGCAGTACATGAAGGTATTTGGGGTCGAGATGGGCTATTCACGGTTCGAATGCGTCCTGGAAGGTGTCATCTTGTAGTTCTCGGGGTGTACATTCTGGATCGAGATGAGCTATTCACGGTTCGAATGCGTCCTGGAAGGTGTCATCTTGTAGTTCTCGGGGTGTACATTCCGATTTGGGGATGTTCGCGTCATCTGTGACGTCATCGGTACGAGTAGTAGCGAAAGTGGCCATTTTCGGGCAGTACATGAAGGTATTTGGGGTCGAGATGGGCTAATCACGGTTCGAATGCGTCCTGGACGGTGTCATCTTGTAGTTCTCGAGGTGTACATTCCGATTTGAGGGATGTTCGCGTCATCTGTGACGTCATCGGTGACGTCATCGGTACGAGTAGTAGCGAAAGTGGACATTTTCGGGCAGTACATGAAGGTATTTGGGGTCGAGATGGGCTATTCACGGTTCGAATGCGTCCTGGAAGGTGTCATCTTGTAGTTCTCGGGGTGTACATTCCGATTTGAGGATGTCCGCGTCATCTGTGACGTCATTGATGACGTCATCGGTACGAGTAGTAGCGAAAGTGGACATTTTGTGGGTGCGTGGGGGTGAGTTTGGTGTAGAGATGGACCATCCTTAGTCCGAATGCGTCGTGTGAGGTGTCATTTTGTAGCTCTCTGGGTGTACAATCCGAATTGAGGCATGTCCGGAGCATCTGTGACGTCATCGATGACGTCATCAGTAGGAGTATTAGCGAAAGTGAGCCTTTTGGGGCAGTGCAGGAAGGTATTTGGTGTAGAGATGGACCATCCGCGTTGCGAATGCGTCGTGTGGGTGTCCTGTTGTAGCTCTCGGAGTATAGACCCTGATTTCAGGGATATATACAGCATCTGTGACGTCATTGGTGACGTCATTAGTACAAGTTGTAGCGAAAGTGGGCATTTTTTAGCAGTGAAGGATGTGATTTGGCCTTTTGGGGCAGTGCAGGAAGGTATTTGGTGTAGAGATGGACCATCCGCGTTGCGAATGCGTCATGGGATGTGTCATGTTGTAGCTCTCGGAGTATACACTCCGATTTCAGGGATATTTACAGCATCTGTGACGTCATCGATGACGTCATTGGTACAAGTTGTAGCGAAAGTGGGCCTTTTGAAGGTGTTTGGGGTAGAGATGGCCCGCTATGGATCCGAATGGGTCGTGGAGGGTGTCAAAGTGAAGCTTGTGTGGGGTAGAGTCAGAATGGCGTGTTTTTGAATGCAAGTCGCGTCAATCTGCGCAGGCGCAGTTGGTTGTAGTAAGTAGGTAAAGTGGCCATTTTCGGGGAGTACATGAAGGTATTTGGGATCGAGATGGACTATTCACGGTTCGATTTGGGGCAGTGCAGGAAGGTATTTGGTGTAGAGATGGACCATCCGCGTTGCGAATGCGTCGTGTGGGGTATCATGTTGTAGCTCTCGGAGTATATACCCTGATTTCAGGGATATTTTATAGCATCTGTGACGTCATTGGTGACGTCATTAGTACAAGTTGTAGCGAAAGTGGGCATTTTTTAGCAGTGAAGGATGTTATTTGGTGTAGAGATGGACCATCCGCGGTCCAAATGGACCGTGTGAGGTGTCATCTTGTAGCAACGCCCACCAACACCATTCTTAATGCTTCAACGCCCTGGTGAAATAGCTCAGAAGCTCTGATATTCCATGGAATTGTCACCAATTCTTCGAAATGCGGTGATGCCCGTCAACGCCCGTCGTTACACCTTAACACTCTAACATAACGCCATGATATAGACCAGAGAGAGAACAACAACAACAACAAGGATGACACATGAGAGAACAACAACAACAAGAAGTGTTTTTCATATATTTTATTTTCCCCAATGTTACATCACACCCACGCTGGGGGAGCCGCGTTGGGTATATTTACAATTCAAGAAGATTCTTATCCAATCATAGGCCACCATTTGCATGTTTCATATTCGTTCCTGTCCGTTAGATGTATTCTTGTCCAATCAGAAGTCTCCATTTCAGAAAGTGCCATCTGAACCGTTTATTCTAATCATCGTCGGGCAAGCCAGGATACCGTTGAGGCAACATATCCTCAGATAGTTGTTTGCGCATTCTGAGTATCTATCAGTGCATGGGTGAATACTTTCATCCGATGGAGGTGATGGTCAGTTTAACCACGAAGAACGCAACATTGGTCATTATCTCCACTATCCACTTGGTGTTACAATTCAAGAAGACTTGTCAAATCAGAGGCCACCATTTGCATCTGTCATATTCGTTCCTGTCCGTTAGATGTATTCTTGTCCAATCAGAAGTCTTCATTTCAGAAAGTTCCATCTTCGGCCATGTTCGCTCTGAACCGTTTATTCTAATCACCGTTGGTCAAGCCAGGATACCGTTGAGGCAACATATTCTCAGATAGTTGTTTGCGCATTCTGAGAATCTATCAGTGCCTGGGTGAATACATTCATCCGATGGGTTGGTCGGTCAGCTTGGTCACGAAGAACGTAACATTGGTTACCCTCTCCACTTTCCACTTGGTGTTGGGGCGTTGTTGTTGGGTCCATTCCAAGGGATCCACGTTGGCCAGGTTCTCCAGCATCGTCTCCAGCGACGCCCGGTTAATGATGGTAAACGGTTGGTCAAATACCCGGATGTTACTGCTCGGGTAAAAGTATCGGACTTGATCTGTCTCCTTATGCTGCAGCACATAACCAAACGCCAGATTTAATTTGAAGGACGTTGCTTGGTCATTGAAGATGGCTTCCACGTAGCTGCCTAGACGGGCGAGGTCGGTCAGTCGAAAATTGTGGATATCTTGAATAGGGCGATGACGGTAGAAACAGTGCCGTATCATGGTCCAATGGCGCCGATAGATGTCACTCACTGGATGGGCGCCCTGTAAGAGATCGCTAGGAACATTTATGGGCTCGTCCAGAAAATGTTCGATGTTGTCAGGCGTATGACTCGAAACCGTAACGGAGGGGTCCGGCTGGATATTCAGGCCCTCCTGGACCGTGGGTATAGGCAGGCTCTTCGTCATCGCATCACCAGTGGCGTTCGTCTCTCCGGGTTCATCTTCACTGGGTCTGACCTTCCGCGGCTCCTCTTTAGTGGAAAGTTGTCGCCCAAACCGTAGAGACGGGGCATGCTTCAAACGTTGGTGCTGTCTAAACCGACTGGGTCGTTTGAAGAGTCGACCACAATCATTACATAGTACCGTCGCACCCGCGTGAAGTACCCTCTCATGGCGCAGTAAATGATCCTCCCGATTGAATGACCGTGCGCAGGTTGTACAAGTATACCGAGCATCGTTGTGGGTGGAGGCCTCGTGGCGTCGTAAATTATCTAGACGAGTAAACAGCTTCTGGCAAGTTGTGCAAGTGAACATCTTGTTGGTTGACAGAGTGTCTGATGAAACGTCCAGGCCGCTTCCCTTTTATAGCACGCTAGCTGGTGATCTATTTTTAGCACACTCAGTTCAACTATCCCCAAGTCGAGGGCCGAGCCGTGACATCTTCGGTAACATCCGTGTCTCTTCGGTCACCTCCGTACCGTCAACGATCAACATGTAGACATATAGAGTATGTACGGCATGTTATAGTATTCATCAGTGCATGAGTGACGCATTCAGCCGATGGGAGTGGTCGGTCAGCTTGGTAACGAAAAACGTAACATTGGTCACACTCTCCACTGTCCACTTGGTGTTGGGGCGTTGTTGTTGGGCCCATTCCAAGGGATCCACGGTGTCCACTTTCTCCAGCATCGTCTCTAGCGACACTCGGTTAATGATGGTAAACGGTTGGTCAAATACCCGGATGTTACTGCTCGGGTAAAAATATCGGACTTGGACTGTCTCTTTATGCTGCAGCACATACCCAAACACCAGATTCAATTTGAAGGCCGTAGTTTGATCTTTGAAGATGGCTTCTACGTAGCTACGTAGACGGGTGAGGTCGGTCAGTCGGAAATTGTAGATATCTTGAATAGGGCGATGACGGTAGAAACAGTGCCGGATCATGGGCTAATGGCGCCGATAAATGTCACTCACTGGATGGTCTTCGTGTAACAGATCGCTGGGAACATTTATGGCTTCGTCCACGAAGTGTACTTTGCCCTCCACGTCGTACAAAATCTGGCCCAAGGTCTTGTCGTCGGAATTTGATTGTTGAATTAGGGCGACATCATCATCGGCCCTCGTGCGATGGGTGGGAGTTCCCCCTGTTTCGATATTGATGCCTACGGGCTCTTCTATCTGCAAACGTGGCTGCGGAACAGGGTGTCGTGTGCGTTGGCGTCGCAGCAACTGACTGGTCAGTTTGAAAAGCCGACCACATTCTTCGCATGGACGCTTGGGTACTTCATGGCGTGCACGTGTGTGGCGCTGTAAATGATCCGGGCGCTGAAACGACAGTGTACATATCGTACAGTTATACCGGGCGGTTCCTTCGTGCTTGGTAGCCTCATGGCGGCGCAAGTCGTGCAGACGAGTGAACGATTTCGAGCACGTAGTACAAGTGAACATCTTGGTGGTTGACAGAGTGTCTGATGAAACGGCCAGACCGCTTCCCTTTTATAGCACGCTAGCTGATATCATGTTCGGGCACTTCCGTGTCTCTTCGGATGTAAAAGTCCCCGGATGTAAAAGTGCCCGAATGTTTACGAATGTTCCACCATTCCGGACTTTTATCAGGTCCATGTCCAGAAGCTCTCATACGCCGCCATTTTGGAGCCGCCATGTTGGATCCGCCATTTTGGAACCGCCATCTTGGATATGTCCCATAATACACCGGGTCAAAATACTCGCTTCTGATTGGACGAGAGCTCTGTGACGGATTTTAAATACTCGCTTCTGTTTGGTGTACGTCGCTAAAGGTCAACGGAACTGACCTTTGACCCCGGCGCGCAAAGGTTCCCACCGCGGAGAAGTCCGGAATGGTGGAACATTCGTAAACATTCGGGCACTTTTACATCCGGGGACTTTTACATCCGAAGAGACACGGAAGTGCCCGAACATGGTATCAGCTAGCGTGCTATAAAAGGGAAGCGGTCTGGCCGTTTCATCAGACACTCTGTCAACCACCAAGATGTTCACTTGTACTACGTGCTCGAAATCATTCACCCGTCTGCATGACTTGCGCCGCCATGAGGCTACCAAGCACGAAGGAACCGCCCGGTATAACTGTACGATATGTACACTGTCGTTTCAGCGCCCGGATCATTTACAGCGCCACACATGTGCACGCCATGAAGTACCCAAGCGTCCATGCGAAGAATGTGGTCGGCTTTTCAAACTGACCAGTCAGTTGCTGCCACACCAACGCACACGACACCCTGTTCCGCAGCCACGTTTGCAGATAGAAGAGCCCGTAGGCATCAATATCGAAACAGGGGGAACTCCCACCCATCGCACGAGGGCCGATGATGATGTCGCCCTAATTCAACAGTCAAATTCCGACGACAAGACCTTGGGCCAGATTTTGTACGACGTGGAGGGCAAAGTACACTTTCGTGGACGAAGCCATAAATGTTCCCAGCGATCTGTTACACGAAGACCATCCAGTGAGTGACATTTATCGGCGCCATTGGCCCATGATCCGGCACTGTTTCTACCGTCATCGCCCTATTCAAGATATCTACAATTTCCGACTGACTGACCTCACCCGTCTACGTAGCTACGTAGAAGCCATCTTTAAAGATCAAACTACGGCCTTCAAATTGAATCTGGTGTTTGGTTATGTGCTGCAGCATAAAGAGACAGTCCAAGTCCGATATTTTTACCCGAGCAGTAACATCCGGGTATTTGACCAACCGTTTACCATCATTAACTGAGTGTCGCTAGAGACGATGCTGGAGAAACTGGACACCGTGGATCCCTTGGAATGGGCCCAACAACAACGCCCCAACACCAAGTGGACAGTGGAGAGTGTGACCAATGTTACGTTTTTCGTTACCAAGCTGACCGACCACCCCCATCGGCTGAATGCGTCACTCATGCACTGATGAATACCACAACATGCCGTACATACTCTATATGTCTACATGTTGATCGTTGACGGTACGGAGGTGACCGAAGATACACGGATGTTACCGAAGATGTCACGGCTCGGCCGTCGACTTGGGGATAGTTGAACTGAGTGTGCTAAAAATAGATCACCAGCTAGCGTGCTATAAAAGGGAAGCGGCCTGGACGTTTCATCAGACACTCTGTCAACCACCAAGATGCTCACTTGCACAACTTGCCAGAAGCTGTTTACTCGTCTAGATAATTTACGACGCCACGAGGCCTCCACCCACAACGATGCTCGGTATACTTGTACAACCTGCGCACGGTCATTCAATCGGGAGGATCATTTACTGCGTCATGAGAGGGTACTTCACGCGGGTGCGACGGTACTATGTAATGATTGTGGTCGACTCTTCAACCGACCCAGTCGGTTTAGACAGCACCAACGTTTGAAGCATGCCCCGTCTCTACGGTTTGGGCGACAACTTTCCACTAAAGAGGAGCCGCGGAAGGTCAGCCCCAGTGAAGATGAACCCGGAGAGACGAACGCCACTGGTGATACGATGACGAAGAGCCTGCCTATACCCACGGTCCAGGAGGGCCTGGATATCCAGCCGGACCCCACCGTTACGGTTTCGAGTCATACGCCTGACAACATCGAACATTTTCTGGACGAGCCCATAAATGTTCCTAGCGATCTCTTGCAGGGCGCCCATCCAGTGAGTGACATCTATCGGCGCCATTGGTCCATGATACGGCACTGTTTCCACCGTCATCGCCCTATTCAAGATATCTACAATTTTCGACTGACCGACCTCGCCCGTCTACGCAGCTACGTGGAAGCCATCTTCGATGACCAAGCAACGTCCTTCAAATTAAATCTGGCGTTTGGTTATGTGCTGCAGCATAAGGAGACAGATCAAGTCCGATACTTTTACCCGAGCAGTAACATCCAGGTATTTGACCAACCGTTTACCATCATTAACCGGGCGTCGCTAGAGACGATGCTGGAGAACCTGGCCACCGTGGATCCCTTGGAATGGGCCCAACAACAACGTCCCAACACCAAGTGGATAGTGGAGAGGGTAACCAATGTTACGTTCTTCGTGGTTAAACTGACCACCACCCCCATCGGATGAAAGTATTCACCCATGCACTGATAGATTCTCAGAATGCGCAAACAACTATCTGAGGATATGTTGCCTCAACGGTATCCTGGTTTGACCAACGGTGATTAGAATAAACGGTTCAGAGCGAACATGGCCGAAGATGGAACTTTCTGAAATGAAGACTTCTGATTGGACAAGAATACATCTAACGGACAGGAACGAATATGACAGATGCAAATGGTGGCCTCTGATTGGACAAGTCTTCTTGAATTGTAACACCAAGTGGATAGTGGAGATAATGACCAATGTTGCGTTCTTCGTGGTTAAACTGATCACCACCTCCATCGGATGAAAGTATTCACCCATGCACTGATAGATACTCAGAATGCGCAAACAACTATCTGAGGATATGTTGCCTCAACGGTATCCTGGCCTGCCCGACGATGATTAGAATAAACGGTTCAGATGGTACTTTCTGAAATGGAGACTTCTGATTGGACAAGAATACATCTAACGGACAGGAACGAATATGAAACATGCAAATGGTGGCCTCTGATTGGATAAGAATCTTCTTGAATTGTAAATATACCCAACGCGGCTCCCCCAGCGTGGGTGTGATGTAACATTGGGGAAAATAAAACATATGAAAAAAACTTCTTGTTGTTGTTGTTCTCTCATGTGTCATCCTTGTTGTTGTTGTTGTTCTCTCTCTGGTCTATATCATGGCGTTATGTTAGAGTGTTAAGGTGTAACGACGGGCGTTGACGGGCATCACCGCATTTCGAAGAATTGGTGACAATTCCATGGAATATCAGAGCTTCTGAGCTATTTCACCAGGGCGTTGAAGCATTAAGAATGGTGTTGGTGGGCGTTGCTACAAGATGACACCTCACACGGTCCATTTGGACCGCGGATGGTCCATCTCTACACCAAATAACATCCTTCACTGCTAAAAAGGGCCCACTTTCGCTACAACTTGTACTAATGACGTCACCAATGACGTCACAGATGCTATAAATATCCCTGAAATGAGGGTCTATACTCCGAGAGCTACAACATGATACCCCACACGACGCATTCGCAACGCGGATGGTCCATCTCTACACCAAATACCTTCCTGCACTGCCCCAAATCGAACCGTGAATAGTCCATCTCGATCCCAAATACCTTCATGTACTCCCCGAAAATGGCCACTTTACCTACTTACTACAACCAACTGCGCCTGCGCAGATTGACGCGACTTGCATTCAAAAACACGCCATTCTGACTCTACCCCACACAAGCTTCACTTTGACACCCTCCACGACCCATTCGGATCCATAGCGGGCCATCTCTACCCCAAACACCTTCAAAAGGTCCACTTTCGCTACAACTTGTACTAATGACGTCATCGATGACGTCACAGATGCTGTAAATATCCCTGAAATCGGGGTGTATACTCCGAGAGCTACAACATGACACATCCCATGACGCATTCGCAACGCGGATGGTCCATCTCTACACCAAATGCCTTCCTGCACTGCCCCAAAAGGCCAAATAACATCCTTCACTGCTAAAAAATGCCCACTTTCGCTACAACTTGTACTAATGACGTCACCAATGACGTCACAGATGCTGTAAATATCCCTGAAATCAGGGTCTATACTCCGAGAGCTACAACATGACACCCCACACGACGCATTCGCAACGCGGATGGTCCATCTCTACACCAAATACCTTCCTGCACTACCCCAAAAGGCACACTTTCGCTAATACTCCTACTGATGACGTCATCGATGACGTCACAGATGCTTCGGACATGCCTCAATTCGGATTGTACACTCCGAGAGCTACAAAATGACACCTCACACGACGCATTCGGACTAAGGATGGTCCATCTGTACACCAAACTCACCCCACGCACCCACAAAATGTCCACTTTCGCTACTACTCGTACCGATGACGTCATCAATGACGTCACAGATGACGCGGACATCCCTCAAATCGGAATGTACACACCGAGAACTACAAGATGACACCTTCCAGGACGCATTCGAACCGTGAATAGTCCATCTCGACCCCAAATACCTTCATGTACTACCCGAAAATGTCCACTTTCGCTACTACTCGTACCGATGACGTCACCGATGACGTCACAGATGACGCGAACATCCCTCAAATCGGAATGTACACCCGGAGAACTACAAGATGACACCTTCCAGGACGCATTCGAACCGTGAATAGCCCATCTCGATCCCAAATACCTTCATGTACTGCCCGAAAATGTCCACTTTCACTACTACTCGTACCGATGACGTCACCGATGACGTCACAGATGACGCGAACATCCCCCAAATCGGAATGTACACCCCGAGAACTACAAGATGACACCTTCCAGGACGCATTCGAACCGTGAATAGCCCATCTCGACCCCAAATACCTTCATGTACTCCCCGAAAATGTCCACTTTCGCTACTACTCGTACCGATGACGTCACCGATGACGTCACAGATGACGCGAACATCCCCCAAATAGGAATGTACACCCCGAGAACCACAAGATGACACCTTCCAGGACGCATTCGAACCGTGAATAGCCCATCTCGATCCCAAATACCTTCATGTACTGCCCGAAAATGACCACTTTACTTACTACAACCAACTGCGCCTGCGCAGATTGGCGCGACTTGCATTCAAAAACACGCCATTCTGACTCTACCCCACACAAGCTTCACTTTGACACCCTCCACGACCCATTCGGATCCATAGCGGTCCATCTCTACCCCAAACACCTTCAAAAGGCCCACTTTCGCTACAACTTGTACTAATGACGTCATTGATGACGTCACAGATGCTGTAAATATCCCTGAAATCGGGGTGTATACTCCGAGAGCTACAACATGACACATCCCATGACGCATTCGCAAACGCGGATGGTCCATCTCTACACCAAATACCTTCCTGCACTGCCCCAAAAGGCCAAATAACATCCTTCACTGCTAAAAATGCCCACTTTCGCTACAACTTGTACTAATGACGTCACCAATGACGTCACAGATGCTGTAAATATCCCTGAAATCGGGGTCTATACTCCGAGAGCTACAACATGACACCCCACACGACGCATTCGCAACGCGGATGGTCCATCTCTACACCAAATACCTTCCTGCACTGCCCCAAAAGGCTAACTTTCGCTAATACTCCTACTGATGACGTCATCGATGACGTCACAGATTCTTCGGACATGCCTCAATTCGGATTGTACACCCCGAGAGCTACAAAATGACACCTAACACGACGCATTCGGACTAAGGATGGTCCATCTCTACACCAAACTCACCCCCACGCACCCACAAAATGTCCACTTTCGCTACTACTCGTAGCGATGACGTCATCAATGACGTCACAGATGACGCGGACATCCCTCAAATCGGAATGTACACCCCGAGAACTACAAGATGACACCTTCCAGGACGCATTCGAATCGTGAATAGCCCATCTCGACCCCAAATACCTTTATGTACTGCCCGAAAATGTCCACTTTCGCTACTACTCGTACCGATGACGTCACCGATGACGTCACAGATGACGCGGACATCCCTCAAATCGGAATGTACACCCGAGAACTACAAGATGACACCTTCCAGGACGCATTC